>JAJONR010008456.1:0-34490 GCA_029582245.1 Solanum etuberosum | reverse complement strand
GGACATATCCCTCGATGAGTATCTGATGTCTAAAGATCAAATTTTTATAACTTAAGCTCATGGAAATTTATGTTGTGAGAAGGAGATGTTGATAAGAACTATGATTGTTTGAGTATTATGAGTGTGTGTTGGTTGGTTCCGGTCCACCTCTAATTGTAGGGAGTATTGATTTAGAATTTTATCATGGTTATGTTAGAAAGGATTCGTCCTGATGTTTGTGTCAAGTCCTTGATAACATGTTGCAGACATGTGTACGATCAACTTTGGTGGTTATTGGGAATAGCTTTGTTGTTAGTTAAGTGTACATACAATAATAATTATCACTCGAGTATTGTGATGACTTCATTGAGGCATTGTATGGAAGGATGTGTAGGTATTCAATTGGTTGGTTTGGGGACGGAGATTATATCATAAAGTGAGACTCAATTTAGTTAAACAAGACCTTCTGTATGAGAAAGAACCGGTTGAGATCCTTGATCGTGATGTCCGGAAGCTAAGGACATGCGAGACAAGTATCCCCAGTTGTTCAGTGATTCAGGTACTACTCTACCCTTACTTTAGCCAGTCTTTCTTAGTTGATCACTCGGGGATGAGTGATGGGTAAATCGGTATCTATTGTAACGACTTGATTTCCGTCGTTAGGGAAAAGCCAATGGGGAAAGAATTAGGGTCAGAAAACTATTGAGTAGTAACTTGGGAATTCCTAGCCTAGTCCAGATTTGGATGAAATCTGAGTCATTGAGGTGTAGGGAAATCTGGTAATGAATGAGAGATCTAATTACGAATTTGATCACATCATTAGATAACTAAGACGTTAAGATACCCGTACGACTTCATGGAATTGAATTCGGGCGAGTGGAACTCCCAAAACTGATCTTAGCATGAACGGGTTGTTTTTGAATGTCATGGGTTGAAGGTGTGTCGTGAAAAGGGGGTTTGAAACTCTAACTCCGACGTTCTATCTCAACGCAAGCCGCCAGAGCGGGATGGGTCCCGCTGTAGCAGGCCAGTCGCGAAATAAGTTGGTATTAAAACCCAAAAATGTTATTTTCTACAAGTTTCGTTCTTGAGAGCTAAGGGATGACCTAGGGTTATTTCTTGAAGGTTTTCCACGACTTTTGGTGCTAAAGGTAAGGATTTTACTCCCCTAATCCATTTTTCGATCCGTAGAACGTAAATTCATGGGTAATTAACTTTAGGGGAGGTTTTTTGCCGGAAGTTAATGGTGGAAAAAGCCCTAAGTTGAGTATTGGGATCATGGGTTTGGCCTAGGGTTGATAATGTTGATTATAATCGGGGTAAGTAAACCTTAATTATTGATCCCCGTATTGAATTGTTTGTTTGTAGACCTAAAGCAAGCGGAAATGATTCAGAAAGAGAAGAATCAAGTTTCTTAGGATGATTCAAGCTTTGTTCGAGGAAGGTGATGGTAGTGATTTCATGTTTGTGTGATATATGTTAGTAATTGCTTTATTGTATTGCATGTATGTATGTGAATGTTGCATTATTGATCACACCTAATGTAAATGAGTATGAACGAATAACTATATGCCATTAATCACCTCTTGATTGTATGATTATGAGAATGTACATTGTGATTGTGATTGTGGTATGTTGATTTGATCGGGTGTCATGATCCGACACACTAACTGGGATCGGATGTCACGTACCGACATACATATTGGATCGGAAGTCACGTACCAACATACAAATTGGAATGGGTGTGAAGATCTGACACACTAACTTGGAACGGGTGTCACGATCTGATACACTAACAGTTTGGGTATGGGTTCCATGAGAGGACCGTTGAATTGGGTTCCATGAGGCGACCATTGACTTTTTATATGCATGTGTATTATTGAAAAAGGTGGAATTGTGCATTGATCCTGAAATGATATTGATATTGTATATATTCGGTATATGCATGTTTACTGTGTTGTGATTACTTACTTATATTGCACTTATTGGGATAGCCGTGTGATCCTACCAGTACACTGTGGTTGTGTACTAATACTGCACTTGCTTGTTCTTTGTTGAGTACAGGGCATCTTCAGGCGGCTATTGATAGACCTCAGCTAGGTGACTATTGATTGTGGCCAGATTCAAGGGTGAGCCAGTTCTTTCAATATGCCATGGATCTCTCTTACTTAAGTCCACTCTTTTCGGACTCAGACTATTTGTTTAAGGTGTTTGTTTAGTTTCGGGGTTGTACCCCTTGTTCTTACACTTTTCGTTAGTAGAGTTTTGGTACAATGACTTTCAGATTTTAGGGGTTGTTCTTCCGCATTAGTTTGGCTTGTTTATTTAAACCTTTGGAGTTTATAGGAACTCTATATTATTTCTACATTTAAACCTGCTTCCGTATCTTTAAATGTGTAGTATTTTGGTTAAGGCTGCTTAGTTGGGTTGTAATAATGGTTCTCCCACCGGAGGGTTAGTGTGTGTGCCTATCACGACGGTCTGGGTCGTGACATCTTTGGAGAAGTATTTCTTCCTTTTAGAGAGCCCGCCAAGTAGAATTAAGATATCACTTTAAGAATTAACACTTGTTTTTTAGTATATAATTTATAACTCTATATTTCTTAATACTAATATTTATGTAATTTTTTAAAAATTTTGTGGTCAATAAAATTGGGCTACACGCGGAAAGTGTGTGCCCAAAAACAAGTTATTTTAATAAGGACGAACTAGAAAAGAAAATGTGTTGGTGTTGGGACTTGATACCTGGCTGTTGATCAAAGGAAAGAACAACCAGTACACCCTCTCTACTTCTATAGAAGTGTTTTCTAGTTCCAAAGAAGTGTTCCATAAAATTTTGTACAAGCATGTAAGTTTATAATCTATAAATATCAGTTATAAAGAGTTTATAAAAGCATATTACCAATAATGACAAGCTATAAATTTTTTGAGACATGACCTTGTGTTAGAAGGTATTACTTGTATTATAATAAATCTAGGAAATGTAATGGCCTGACATGTCATTTTTGAACTTATCATAAAGGTTCATGACATAAAACTCTTTTTCTCTTTCTCTTAACATAAAAATGTAACACAAATTTGGTGCACTACAAACAAAAAAATTGTCGTAAGTTCAAAAAAAGATATGACCATGGTAAAAGTGTACAAATACAGAGAAACATCATAGAAATATTTAACTACTTAACCAAATTACCTGAGTCCTGCAATTTTAACCACTTTGATAGTATCCTAATGTACACTCGGTGTTGGTCAGTACGTTTAAGCATCTTTCTCCACAAGCAACTTCAAGATCACTGACATTATATTTGCATTCACAAACAACGATGTCCTCTTCCTTAAGTTTCTTATGTCTGCAGAACATTAGAACATTCCAATTATTATTGACAAACTAAGCCAAGATAAGTGATAATTGTAAATTATTCAACTCCAAATCAAGGCGCCCATCTTTTAGGGCACAAATTTTTTCTATCTTCTTTATAGTAATTTTTTGGGATTCATGTTAAGAGATCAGAAGTTTCAATCTTGGAAGCCAACAATCTATAAACAACATGATGAAGAAGTAGGACACAAAATTTTCTTATGAATGAAACTGAAACATATCTCTCCATCACAGTAAGAAACTAGTTTTTTGTTTCTCCATCTTATAGAACAAAGAAAAAGATGAACATAAACATAATAAAATACGTTAATTTCAAATAACAGAAGGTTCATCCTTTTAAGCTTGACAAGATATTCATAAAATGGAGTTCAAATATCTTCTCTTACTCATTTTCTTGCATTTTCTTGCCAGTGAAATTATATCCCATGGCATCCTTGGCAAATCATGGAATAAGGTACACTAGTTAAACAAAGTTTGATCTCATAGATACCCAAACTAGCTTTTTGGACCTGGAGTATAATCAATATTCTTTCCAAGTGGCATTAACAATTGTAAATGATAGCTCAATAATTCAGAAGTCTAAGCAGCCAGTGTATGAAAATAAGCGAAAGTTTAAGGATTATCATAAAAAAGAATGCAGTTAACTACGCAACAAGTCTAAGAAAATAAGCTAATGTTCATGGATTATCATAAGAAAAAATGCAGTTAAATGGTAAGGAAATCATTATCAAAAGAAGCAAGGAAAGGATTGAAGCTCATTTCCGTCCTAAAAACTCATTTTGAGTAATATGAACAAATGGTGTTACTCCTTCTGAATTTCAGACCTTCAATAAAGAAAAAAGAAGCAATTCACCACATTACTTGATCTAAGTATGCATATTATAATGGAAAATCACTTATAAAGCAAAGGGGTTGCATTTGTTATACTGTCGCCATAAATATTATTATACAATGTGATCCTTAAAAATTTACGACTGACAACAAGCAAATAATAAATCATATAACTAATTTCTTACATAAACCATGTCACTGATGTGAGCATCCATATTTTAATTGAAGGGCAAATAAAGTAACTCGATATAAGGAATGAACACGATAACTGAACAATCCAAACCACAAGGATATTCAATAAGATAATTTTTTGATAAGTAATATTTATTAACAAACATAGCAGCACTAAAATGGGTCTTGAACTGTAGAACACATATGACTAAAGCTCTTTCCTGCTGCAATGAGTCAATATTGCCCAAAAGAATGGCAAAGTGATTTAAATTTTTTCATCTACATTTTTAATAAGCCCATGTTTGTTGAGAGTATAAATATGACTTTGTTGAGGAAAATCAATTGTTGAGGAATTACAGCTTCCAACTAGTTAGTTACCATGACATTGAACAAAGTAGAGTAATCTAGACATGTGCTTACTTAATATCACATGTAAAAAAGTGATGAAACCACATTCAGAGATGCATCTCTCTTATACATAAATACAAACCCAATATAAGTACTCAACAGAAGACCATAATATCCTCAAAAACTGCTTCTAAATTTATTAAATTTATGCCTTAAAAAATCATAGTCAAGCCAATGCCTCAAATTCTTGGTAGTGGTATGTTGGTATCAAAAAGAAAGATCACTTCATGAGATGCATAAATGAACTAGAGCAAATTTGAAATGAATAATTACATCATACACAAAAAATAAGGTTTAGATCTAAACTCTTCAATATTTTCCCGTTTCACCAAAGGGAAATGTCGCCGAGATATCCAAGACTTCAATAGAAAAATAATCTCTAAACCAAGAAAAAATGTTAAATATAGAAAACCAGAGAAGTGCATAGATCTAACTCATCAATACATATCAAATGCAAAAATAAGTGTGATTTAAAAATCCAAAATCAAACAAGTAAAATCATACAAAAGGAGGCCTATGATACTCGTTTGTGTGGTGCATCTTATTTTGACTTTGGTTTATCAAACTTTTCTTCGTGATCTTCGCTTTTCCCTTATTCATTGTTATTTTTTTACACTGTATGCTAAAAAGGCTAAGAAGGTTAAGAGAAGAATTTTATAAATCTAACACTTTTGTTGTTTTCAGATTCAGACAATTTATTTAGTTAAATAAGCAGCGTTTGGCCATGAATATTCTTAGATTTTTCCTAGAGTTGAATTTCAAAAATCAGGTTTGGCCATAAAAAAATGGGGAATCAAAAATTCATATTTGGAAAATGACTATGATCATGCAAACTGAATATTTCTAGATTCTATTATGCTTCAAATAGGACTTGGGGAGAAGAGGAGATGGATTTATTTTTGCATCTCTTCGATGCGATTTTCTATGTTTGTGAAATGTTACCCATGAAGATTTTTTTAGAGTTTGAGTGGTTTAAGAAAAGGGGATCCCTGATCACCAATGTTGTTTGTTTTATTTATGTGAGGATTAAGTAGAATGACAATAGAGCTATTTTATGGGGTTAATTAAAGGATTTTAGTATTGCAGTTCTTACTGCCTCATTTATTATTTGCGGATGAAATCTTAATTTTTTATGCAACTGAACTTAGGTTGATTATTTAAGCCAAGTCTTTATTTGGTTTTAGGCGGTATCAGAATTCAAAATTAATTTGAGGAAGTGCGAGATTATTCTCGTCGAAAAAGTGAACAACTTTGATCATTCGCTTAATTTTTGAATTGTAGGGTTGGGCCCTTCCGTCTACCTATGTTGGAGTACCTTCAAGTTATTCAAACAAGGATCAAATAGTCATACCTGAGACTACCCCCTAGTCGTGACACGCTGCTTAGAGTCACAAATGACCCCAAGATAACCACATGGTCTGGCGTGACACCAAGAATCAACATGAAATTGCAATAGAAGATTATTTAATGCGAAATTGACTGACATAGTCTAAAAATATCAATAGACGAATATCTGAATACACATGGTTGAATCTAAACTGACTATCTGAAAAAGCCTCTACTAAAATGAGTTGCTAGGACAAGTGCCTAGCTAACGCTAGTGTCTGAAAGCTTAAAGTAAATAACTGCAAAAAACATAGGTTTTGTCCTCTGAAAGATGAGGACTCACCAAACAGAACTACTAGATGATCAGATATAGTACTAACCGCAAGGTAGATACTAAGCGTCAGAACTTATATTATCAAATAACATATATAGAAAATATGCGGTTAGTACTTTGAATGTACTAATTATGTAAGATAATGAATGATAACTGTGATAATTCTACATGTTGAATCCATAATACATTGTAATGCAAAGATCGAGTTAAAAAAACATGAAATAGAGATACACTAAATTGAGATACAAATGTAAACAGTCATGCAACGAAAGTCTGACCGTGGGAAATACTAAAATTGACATTAAACATGTGAGTTATCCTGGAGTTCACTATACTGCCCCACACGGAAAGAGGGTCTCTAATACTCTCAAATGTAAGGGACTTGATAACTATGTGTATCCACTAAAATGATGTGCCAACTTGGGCTACCTGAAAACCTATGGTGACACATAGTTCTATGACTTAGAGATTGCTACTAAAGATTAACAAATGCTAAGTGAATTCCTTCATCCCTAAATCTACTCGGTGTTAAGTATAACTCCAAACGAAAACATAATATAATGAAGAAAGTAATAACCTGATAATTCTAAATCATATGATAACTAAAAAATAGTGAGTAGCTCATAAATCATTATAATTGAAAGTATATTGAGGGATACTTTATCTGAAAGCATGATAAATCATGAAAACTGATAATCTGAGACATGCATGTGAAATAACATAATTCTTACTCATGAAAATACTTGAATATTTAGGGTTCATGAATATATAATTTTAAACATGGAATTCATTGGTAAAATATGCAACTAAGGGATATTCATGAAGAAGAATTTATTTGCATTGAAAATCCATAAATATCATAAAAACCCTAGGTTTGGAGAATCCACAAACTAAAGAATAGGAACTTTCTTGGGACTCAATGGGTGAGAGGGAACCCATTGATGAAATTCCACATACCTGAAATGAAGAACCCTGACTTGAATTCCTTGAATGGAAACTTGAAGATAGGAACCCTAGCTTACTTGAGAGGAGACTCGAGAGGGAAGAAATCTGATTTTTGGGAGGCTTTTCATGAATGGGGAGTTTTAGGTTGATAAAATATCCTAATACAACTTAGAATAGGTTAAAACAAAATAGTATAGGGATTAAAATCTTGAAAAAAGGACCAAAACATCCCTAACATAAAATTATTGAATTCCATCTAGAGACACCTTCTAGGGTTCGTAAATCACTCTACGTCTATGGGAGTGTCCTTGAATGGAAAGATTTTAATTGCTTGTCGACTCTACGGACCCTTCTACGGTCTGTAGAACTTTATACAGCTCATTCAAGTGCCTGTAAAACACAAAGTTGCTTGAGTTCTTAAGTCTCGTTTTCAGCAAGATATACGAAGCATGAAAGCTTATACAGTGCATAGAAAAGTACAAGAAACTCTAAGGAAATTTTCAAATATCTAAACTGTAACACCCCAAAAATTTCTAAGTTAATACTTGAACCATTCTTCATTTGTGTATAAGATCATACCAAGTGATTCTTAATTGTTCTTAGATTATAAGGTCAATTCTTTAGTGTGGGAATGATTTTGGATTGAATTAAGGTAACAAGAGACCCCTATCACAAAGTTGGGTTAAAATCCGCCTTATCGATTAAGTTTTGAGAAATAATTTTACTTAGGTAAACTTACAACGACCATATCTCTCAGCTCATTAAGAATTAGGTGGCTCATGACTTATTAAATTAAAGGTCTATGAATCCTCTTTCCAATACCACCAAGTTTGCCTCATTTTGAGTTTGTAGTAAGAAGTTATGCCCGTTTTAGTTAAGCCCCGTCAGGCAGTCATAGAACTACGACTGAACCTACGAATGGTAGATATTTCCACGAATGGTAAACTCTTCATGCACATGTCCTAGGGTTATTTTGGTCGTTTGTCAAGCTTTTTAACCCTATTCTAAGTCATTTTTAGTGTTTTAACGGTGTATATAATTCAAGTAACAAGTCTTCCTCTCAAAATGAATACTCTAAACCTTCAAGAATTTAGAAATTCTCTTACAACTCACCTAGGGTTCCTCTTCTCCTTCTACAACCCTAAAACTTTCATTCAAAATAATTAAGATACAAAGAAAAGCCTTCCACCCAAGGTTTTCCCAAGTTCTTCCGCTCTATGAACTTCAAAAAAAAGTTTCTCTCTCGGGATCAAGCCCTATGATTTCAAGCTTAAGATAACTCAAGTCTCCACCAAAGTTTCCGTTCTAAAATCTTCAAAATCAGGTATGTAAGTCTACTCATAGTGATGGACTGTGTTCTTCCTCACGTCCTACATCTCAATTCAGTTAGTAAAAGGGTTATACCCTTAGTTTAGAGAATTCATGATATGAGTTACGTTATTGATTTTTGAGTTCTAAATCCTTGATCATGAGTTGTTTTATATGTTATTATACATTCAGATCCTTGAGTTTTTGATTAAGTTGATATTCCGCATGAACTCTAAATTTTGAGTTTCGATTGAAAGTCTTTTGAACAAGCATCTTTTGTCATAAATTAATTTTTGAGGAGTTAAAAGCGAGTTCAAGAGTAAACTTTAAAGCATAATTTTTGGGTTAAAGTTAAGGGAACTATATGATTCCTAAATGTTTCATTTTTACAGGAAGAAAGAGACTATTAGTTTGAGAAAAGTAAGTTAAATCTTGGATTCTATCCTTAGATTTGAATATTCTTGAGATGAGTTGATGTTAGGTTTTGGGTTCTTGAGTTCTTGATTTTTAAATTTCTATTCCTAATTATTGAATTGTCGTATATTTTGTATTGAGATTATTGAGTTGATTGTTCATGTATATTTTTCAGCAAGAACCCTATTTCAGAGTATTCATTGAGTTCTTATTGAAAATCTTTTAAACCAAACATAATTATTTTAAACTGAGTTTTTGAGAAAGTAAAGAGGAGTTTGATAAAGAGTTTTAACAAATATTTGAGCAAGAGTATAAGGGAACTAAGTATTCCCAAATGTATCCCTTTTTTACATTGAGCAACCAGAAACCTTGTTTTCTAAATGAGCAATGAGTTCAGAGATATTTCAGAGTAGTTACCTCTTTTAAGAGGATAGTTCAGAGTCATTTTGTCTACATTCACCCAAATAGAGTCATGCTGGCGGCACGTGCGAGACAAACCTGTGATAAAGTCCATATTAAAATTATCCCACTTTTAAGTTGGAATATTGATATCGTGACTCATACTGCCTAGTTTTTTATGCTCAACCTTAACGTGTTAACAATGTGGACACTTAGCCACAAATTTCGTAATACCCTTTTTCATACCATTCCACCAATAAAAAATTCTAATAGAACACGATACATCTTATTAGCACTTGGGTTAATTGAATGCCGAGAACTGTGAGCTTGTGATAGTATTTGTTGCCTCAACCTGATGAGTTGTAGATTTATACTCATTTGAGGCATATTTAGTTCAATAATTAGTGTCCTCAATAACTGATTATTTCATTTTCTGATAATGTTTTGGTTATTTGTAGCTATGAAGGCTAAGAGACAAGGGAGGATGAATACTTGAAAGAATGGCCAAAAATAGAGAAAGAATTGTAAACTCCACACTGGTGGTCGCCTATTCAAAAGTGCGGATCACCCAAATGGCTTTACCTTGCCTAATGTGATAGTGCTCAACATTGAAGATTTTCAAGGCAACTCGGTGAACTAAAAAAAACAAACGGTGACTCACTCAAGTTGAAGGGAAAATTGAATTATTATCGTCGAAGGTTACAAGACTTGGATTACCTATTAAGGCTTAAAAGTTGATCAAAAGTGGTAATCTGCGATCCACCGAATGTGAAAGGCATACTCAATCTAGTTTTCCGACTTAGGTTCAAACAGTTAAAGCTGAAAGCAAAATAAAGGTGAGCTAAGGATTAGATGGTGATCCATCGAGTCTCCTTGGCGAGCCTGACTAACGTCACCAACTTTGTCACACAGTGAGTTTTGGGCCAAATTTTTGAAACTATAAATAGCCCAAAGGAGAGAGAAAATGTATCAGATTTTAAAATATAATTTCAGTTACTAATTGTGTGTCAGTTTTTAGAAAGAATACTTTTGAACTCTCAAAGAAATATTCCTAGTTTTTTGGTTTTAACTTTCACTCTTGAAATCGACAATTTGAAATTGAAATCGAAGTTGGTGTTGATTAAAATTTCTTAATTTCATCACATCCATTGATTCTCTCATGAAAAGTATAACTTTCTTACCTTTTGTTGTTTATGGCTAAAACCCCAACTCTAGTGATGCAAGTATTGGGTTAGGTGTTAATTTAATGTAGTGGGTATTGTGTTTTACTTTTTTTTATTTTGTTCATTCATGGATTTAGGCTAATTAGCATGGGCTCAACTCATGGGTTAAGGTTGCAAACTTAATCCTATTTTAGATCTTCAATTGATGCTCGAAAGAGATCAATTGGAGTGGGTAATTAGTCTCATGCATGTAATTTTGGTTTCATGTCTATGTTTTGCTTGAAAGAGAAATCATGGGTAGAATCTATTTGCTCAAATCTTTTTGAAAGAAAGACTTCGTAAGGTAATGGGTTGATTTGTGTTCACAATGATGAGACCGAAATGAGATTCTATGAATTGGTACTATGAGATCAAAAAAAAATTAGGGTAATTGAAGATGACCCAACCTATCCATGTTTGTTTAGCATTATTGAGCAACACAATTACCCCTATGTGACATCAATTCCAATCCCTGCACCCCTACATATTTCCTAATTGTTTGAATCCCTGAATTTTTTTAGTTTAATTTTTACTTTTAATAACAAAACCTTTTTTCCTAAATTTGGTGGAATCATCCACTCTTCTCTTATTGCTGCAAAAGAATTGATTTAAAATCATAGTTTCCTAATTAATATGTCTGGACTATACCACTCTCTGTGGAATTCGACCACAACTCTTAGTTGGGTATTATTAATGATGACGACTGCTTATTCTCTTACTGGTTTTTGAAGATAATTTGAGCATTATAAAAAATGGCGTCATTGCTGGCGAGTGATGGCTAAGAATTCAATTTGTGAAGTTAGTTTGTAAATTTCTTTAGTTGTAGTAGATTGTTGCTTGGTGTTCTAGTTTGCTGATTTGCAGGTACAAAACGTGAGTAATTATTGTAGTGACAATGATAGTCACTACATGAAAAATGATAATATGGGTGACTTGAATGACATGAACAAGAACTTTATTCAAAGCACGAAAGCTATCCGATTACCTCCTTCAATAGGTAGGGCAGTTTTCCATGTAACCGGAATAATGTTACAACTCCTCCAAATCCAAGGGATGTTCAGGGCCTTGCTTATGAAAACCCGATGAACAACTTAGAAATTTTATGGATGTTTGTGGACCGTCAACCTTCAAAAACATTTTTCAAGAGACCATTCGGCTGAGGCTATTTCCATTCTCCTTAATCGGGGAAGCTACAAGATGGTTATCCGAGTTACCTAATGATTCTATCACTTCATGGGATGAGGTGACTGATGCGTTCATTGAAAGATTTTTCCCTTATTCGAAGATGATTAAGCTTAGGGGTCGCAAAAGTTTAAAAGGGTGCTTGGTGAACCTTTTCAAGAGACATGGTTGTGATTTCGGAAGCTATTATTGCAATGTCCAACATATGGCATTTTGGACAACTTGTTGCTGCAGTACTTCTATTAACGCTGGGATACTATTAACAAGGGGCTAGCTGGCCAATTAGTTCAAGGTGAGCAAATGAGGTAGCCATATGAAGTAGCTACATTGTTACTTAATGACATGAAAAAGATTAACCATGCATGACATATAAGAGAGGATCAAGTATCTTTTCTACACATGGGAATGAGCAAGGAGAAATTTGAAAAATTCTAGGAAAGGGATGAAAACATGCTAAAATGCTGACCCAACATGCCTTGTTGTCTGAGCACGTCATGGGAAATGGACTTAAGGCAGTAATGTCGTGGGTACAAATAGTGGGCACTGCCTGGAAGATGCCAATTTTGAGGCATTATATAGTGAAGAAGTTCAATTTATGGGAAATCAAATGAGGGATTCTCATCCAAGCTTCCCAAGACCGGGTGGGAACCAAGGTTGGAACAATGAGCGAGACAATTATTGGAGAGATTGGAGAGATCGAGGTGGAATTGGATGGAGAGAGAGAGAGTTTAAAAAACATAGGTATGTCTCTCCTCACGGTTTTGACAACCCAGAAGAACCAGCTGGACCGGAAAGAAACTGCACGGATGACATGCTAACAAAGATCTTCTACAAGGTCGAAGGGTCTGACAAAGTGTTGAAGGATTTGAAAAATGACTTATGCACCTTAACTTAAACCGTTACATCTCATTCTATGTCAATAAAACAACTTGAGACTCAGTTTTGTCAACTCTCCACTTATTTGAATCTAAGGAAAAAGGGAACATTGCCTAGTGACACCATCCCAAATGCCAAAAATGATAGTTGTTGAGTAAGAATTATGTCGTGCCATGAATTTTAATGATGTTCTTCTTGGGAGGCAACCCCAAATTTATTTTGTTGGTTTCAATAACATGTGTTGTGAGTGTAGGTTGAAAAGAAGTTAAAATGTCGAGAAACGTTAGGCGATGCCAAAACAAAGTCAGCGATCTGCCAAACACATTGTGTGGACACCTTCATGTTCACTTTCTAGGCTAAAAATTTTTCAAAATTTTATTGTCGACTTTGGTGAACAAGGTTACATTTGACGATCTACTGAAGTGCACTAAGTACACTCCATCGAGTCGAGCGAGTTGACCTTCAGGTTTGGTATTCGATCAGGCCTCATCGATGACTTTAAGCTCTTTCGAGAATTAACTGAACGCGTTCAGTGATGTTAACCGCAGATCATTGAGTTGGTCTGAGTTAAATAGGCCAAGAGTCTTTTCAAGTTCTTAAAGAAAACCTTTCATTCTTTTGAGCTCCTTGTCTTCCTAAACTCCCTATAACTTTTCTTTTGCTACTTTTTGTGCCTCTTTTGCATGATTTTACTTGCTTGGAGTGTGGTGAAGTGCTTGCATCTCGACCCCAGACCTACTCACCTTGATTTTTTGCTTGGTTAGCATCTCTGAGTTTGGCTTTCGAGTTCTATCTTGCTTTTTGTGCGAAACCTTGGCGTTTTCATATGGAATTGGTGTTATTGTTGATATATTATTGTCTAATCTGTGTAGGTAGTGCTAAATAAATTTTATTAAACTGTGCCCATGAGTTAGGATAGTTTATTTTGTGCCTGAACTTGCCAAAGTTGTGTGTGATGGTTAAAAGTTGAAATTGGTTCCTTATTTGTACTGGTATAAATTGAATTGAGTATGGGTAAAGTCTGATTAGCCCAGTGTTATCCTGATAGCCTGTATTTTCCCAATGATATATAGAGTGACAACTTTCTTAAGGGGAAATCGTGATTTTGGGTAATGCTTTGACAAATTTGGGGGAAGTCAGAGTATCCATGGGTAGAAAAACATGCTGGTAGACTATAAAACTAATTGGGAATTGGGTATTATTGTGTATTGGTGTTGAAATTTTGAAAATAGGCACTGGGCTGAAAATTACCTAGTCAGCGGGCTTGTCCTAGCCGGCCAAGGTGATTAGGTGAATTATCGAGTAAGTCCTGGACCACCTTTTGTGCTTGAATATGTGACCCAAGTACTGTCCCATTTGGGGGGCTTGTCTTAGCTCGCCGAAAACCACTCAACATATCGCCAATGGGGAGTGGACATCACCCTTTGTGCATACTCCTTTTAATTTTGCACTGTCAATTTCGACGGGCTTGTCTTAGTCCGCTGAAACCAATTCGGTGAATCACCAAGATGGAGATAACTTCGTCGTTCATGCCTGAGTTCAATCGAATTGTGCACTATCAACTTCGGCGAACTTACTTGAGTTTGCCTAATGCCTTTCCAATAGGCGAGCCTCATAACCTAGGTTTGAAATTTTCTTATTTTGATTTTGATTTCAACTAAGCTTCGTCGAATTTTTGTTTTAATGATTGTACCTTGCTGGAAATGTCTAGAACTAAAGGGAAAAGAGTTGTAACATCTGACATAGAGTCCGAGAGTGAGTCTCCCCTTCTCCCCCCTTTAAAAAGGAATAAGGGGATTTTGATCAACAAGCCATCTGAGGCTCCGAGCAAACACGAAACCACTCTGCGCTCTTCTACGCATGTGAGTGAACAACTAAGGAATGTGGTTTCTAGAAAAAGGACAAAAATCCGATCCAAGTTGGCACTGCCTCATCAAGCACAGTCCCGTGCCTCTCGTGTTTTCCCAACTATTTCTCTAAGGGCCCTCAATAGGGTCAAATCAGCTGGAGAATGTACAATCCTTCAAAAGAGACGACTCTCCACAGATGGAGTTATGAGTGAGTACCTAGCCATTTGGTATATGATCAAGTTTAATGGCTTCAAATGGTTCACGAAAGCCCGACCTCCTTATGTCTCGGTATCAGTACAGGAGTTGTTGCGGCTTATGTAGAAGGCTTGGAAAAAAAGAGAAAGGGCGTAGTCGGGAGACCATTTGATAAGGTCAAAGTTATTGGCAAATGGTATCATGTCATGCAGGTCAGATAAATCTGTTATTGGGCACAAAAGGTGACGGTAATGGTTATTACAATTTGCAGATAAAACAAGGTCTAGAGGCACTAAAGGGGTGGCTGGCCCCTCTCATCTCTGACATCTCCCCACCATGGATGATTGAGGGAGTGAAGATAGAAAATAAGGATATGAACGTTGCCTCTAGATATTTGTTTGGGTTAGTTAGTAGCAATATTATCCCATCACAAAATAAGTCCATTCTCTTGCTTCTCAAGGCCGTATTAGTTGGCAGTATCATGGATCAGACTCAAATAATTGTTGGTGGGCTCATTGTTGAGGAGATGTTTATGAGGGCTCGTCAGGAGCAGACTTCTCTGCCATTCCCCGTTCTGATTACACGGGAGTTCCTTTCTAGGAAAAGACTAATATGAGGATCACACGGGAGTTCCTTTCTAGGAACCCATACATCCCTTCCTGGGTAAGGGAGTTCTATGCGGCATATGCTCAAGCCCTTCCCAAGAAGCGAAAGGGCACAATCTAGATACCGCTTGAATGGGTAGAGGTGAGAGGCAAGACTACCTGGTGTGACGCCAAGGCTATTAATAATTCCCTAAATATGTCAGCATTTGCAACAGATTTATATTCACTTTGGATGCGCCACGACTTGGACTCTTTGAAGGGTTGGCTGGCTTCCTTGTTTTTTGAATCTTTTCCATCCTTGATAACTGATGGTGCCCGAATCGAAAAGAACGACTTGAATATGGTGGCTCAATTTGAGCTTAACCTATTTGTTGACAACCAAAAGAATGCCTCTTGAACCAATTTTATCCCTACTTTCTCACCAAAATTCCTTTTTGAAGCATTGTGACCTTTGAATAGCCAACTTAGGCCAAAAGACTAAGTTGGGGTGTCGAAAGGATGGAAGAATGAAAGCCAAGTGAAGGGCAAAGAAAGATGAAATGAGACTCAACTTTGAAAGTGTTACCAAAAAGAAGGAACCCCTCCTTATAAAAAAAGAGAGCTATCATTATGATGAAAATGCCTTGGAAAAATTAAAATGAAAACGAGAAGTTAGTGAAATAAAAGGGGATTCCAAATAAATTGAGTGGAAAGTTAAGAGTTGAGTTCTCAAATGAAAAAGAACGAAAAGAACTTGAGAGGAGGTGATAATAATTACAACAATGCTTTGAAAAGGTAAAGTCACCAATCTAAATTGACCATACCTTAACCTTCAGCCCTATTACTAGCCTAAAAGACCCGCGTGATCTTGCATGAACTAGGTTATGTGATGATTGAAAATATGGACAAACCTATGGGAGAAAGCTTTCATATGTTTCTATTTTGAGCGAGAGAGAAAGAGTTGCATTGATTTCTTATACCTTTGTTGATTTTCTTTGTGAGAGCATGGAATTATTTTTAATGTGAGGGCACTTGAATGCATATGTTGAAATATTATCTTACATTAGACAAGTAGCTAAATTGAGCATGATCTTGTTTTGCGACTAGCTAGTCATTATTTGAAGGTTTTTGATCATGATTGAAGGTAACATGTTATTGAAAGTAGTCTTTCTTTGGTACGCTTGCATGTTAGCTCTCATTGAGTACTATTGTAGACACCCTTATTGAGCTTTTTGTGTTTTTGATTTACTTGAGGACAAGCAAAATTTTAAGTTGGGGGTGTTGATGAGTGGTAGATTCGCACTCATTTAAGGTCTATTTAGGTCAATAATTAGTGTCCTTAATGCCTAATTTTGTCATATTCTAATAAAATATTAATGATTTGCAGCTGTGAAGGCAATTGGACAAGGCAAGGACTCGTGTTTTAAAGAATGACAAAAAATACAAAAAAAAGTGCAAAGTCATATTGTTGATCGCCTAACATGAAGGGCGAATCACAAACTTAGCACGACCTCGCCCAAATTGACAATGCAAAGTACTGATGTTTATAAAAGAAGGTTGGTGAACTCCAGTGATGATGGCTATATGCAGAATGAGAACATATACCCAGATGAATAGCGCCCTACATGACATTGTGCAAAGCAAAGATGCAAAGCTTGAAAGGTGAACAAAGGTGGTACTCGTAGATTCGCCGAGCGTGAAAGGCTGACTTAATCGAGTTCTCCAATTGAGTTTCAAACACCTGAATCCTAGAGCATCACAAGACAAGCTGAGGAAACATGGGAGATTCACCAATCAGATTTGGTGAGCCCAACTAATGTCATCGAGTGAGTCACTAAGTTGATTTTTGGAAAATATAATTAGCCCAAAGGATGTCATTTGAACAGAAAGTTCAGAATTGAGTTTTAGAGAATAGTTTTTGGAGTGTTGGAGAACACTTTACTTTTGAAGAACACTTTTTTAGCTTTTGGGGTTTTTACAACTTGGGATTGAGTTATGATAAATTCAATTTGTATCCAAAGTGGGTTTACTCTTAATTGCTTGATTTTAAGTTACTCATGGTTGCTTTCACAGAAGGTATAATTTCTTTGCCTTTTGTGATGGGTGGCTAAAACCCCAAGATCTAGGGATGCTTAAATAGGGTTGGGTGTTGATTTGATGTAGTGGTATTGTTCTAAGCTCTTTTTTGTTGTTGTTCATACATGAATTTGGTTTTATTACCATAGAATTAATTCAAGGGTTAAGGTTGCAAACTTAATTCCTTATTCTGATCTCCATTGATGCTCGAAAGAAATTGATTGGAGTGGGTGATTAGTTCAATACTAGAAATTTAGGTTTGATGTTTGTATCTTTCTTGAAAGAGAGGTTATGGGTCGGATCTATTTTCCCTTTTCTTGAAAGAGAGAATATAGTAAGGTGTTGGGTAGTTTTTTTTATTTTAAATTAGATTAGACCAAAAAGAGATTCTATTCATAGATGCTTTGAGATCGAAAGATGATTAGCGTCAATGAAGATGACTTAGCATTTTCATGAATGTTCATCACTATAGAGCAGCGCAATTACCCCTATGTGATATCGATTTCCAATCCCCATACCCCTAGATTGCTTGTTAATTCTTAATTTCGTCTATATTTTTTATCAATTGCAATAATTTATAACCTAAGCTTTATATTATGCTGGTGGTATCATTCACCCAATTTTTCTTACTATTACAAATGAGCTAAATTAAAGTTTAAATTTTTGTATAAGAAATTCTCAACGATGCACAAATTCTAGGAGAATTCGACCCCGACTCTTTGTTAGGTTTTTATTGACGATGACTGCTCACTCTTTTTATTGGTTTTGAAGGGTGATTTCAGCGTTATCAAGGAACTCAAACACTAAAACAAGTGTATTAGGAGCTTAGGAGGGAAAAGGGGCACAAAGATATCAAAGGATTATTTTTTTTAACTTGAAAAGACTCTTTACCTATTTATGTCGGGCATGCTCAGTAATCTGCGACTAACGTCACCAAACACATTTGGTGGATTGTTGAAGGAGCTAAAGCTCGCCGATGAGGACTGAACGGATAAGGAATCCGCTTAGTGCACTTCGGCGGATCTCCAATTTGAGCTCAGATCTCCAAAGATGACAGTACGTTTTTTTAATTCCTTTCAACCCAAAAGGCAGACATGAAGAAGTCCATTAAATTCCTTTGGCGGATCGCCGACATAGATTTGGCATCACCTAAATACCTTTTCATGCATTTTGACTTCTTTTCCACCTGCACTCACAACACACGTTATTGAAAACAACAAAATAAACTAGGTTTTCCTCCCACGAAACACCTTACTTAACGTCGTGGAACGACATAGCTCTCACTTCTTCAATAATCATTTTTGGGATTTGGGATGGAGTCAGTAGGTAGAGATACCTTTTGTCTTGGATTGAGATGAGTGGGAATTTGACAACGCTGATTTTCAAGCTATTTGATTGACATTGAATGAGATGTCATTGTTTGAGTCAAAGTGAAGAAGTAATTTTTCAAATCCTTCTACACTTTGTCAGACCCCTCAACCTTGTTGAAGATCCTTGTTAGTATTTCTTCAATGCGGTTCCACTTGTGGCAAACTAGTTCCTT
Source organism: Solanum etuberosum (assembly GCA_029582245.1). Classification (NCBI taxonomy): domain Eukaryota; kingdom Viridiplantae; phylum Streptophyta; class Magnoliopsida; order Solanales; family Solanaceae; genus Solanum; species Solanum etuberosum. Next base: position 15,488 of record JAJONR010008456.1, on the reverse strand, counting down.
TGGACTTGGACGATCAAGTGGAGGAATGTACCTATCTTTCACAACCTCCATTTCTCTTCAATATCCACCTCTCCAATCTTTCCAACCATTGTCTCAATCCATGTTTCGACCTTGGTTCCCACCTGTCGTTTGTAGTTTGGGTGAGAGCCCCCAACTTGATTTCCCAAGTATTGTACTTCCTCATTGTATAATGCCTCAAACTCTGCGTCTTCTGGACATTGTCCCACACTTGTGGAAACAACATTTACAACTTTATGTCCACCACCCATTACATGTTTAGAAAGCAATTCCAATTCGGTCATCATTTTAGCCATATTTTCATCTCTCTCTTGATCTTTTTCCAACAAGAGACACGTGATGTTCTTTAGTATGACATTCACGGTCAATCTTCGTCATCAGGAAATAATACTGCAACATCATATGGATCCACCTTGAACAAGTTGGTCGATGAGGCCTTCGTTAGCGGAGTCCAAGATGCAATAGAAGTATTGCAGCAAGAAGTTGTCTGAAACACCATGTGTCTGACACTATAATAATAGCTTCCGAAATCGCAGCCATGTCTCATGAAGAGGTTCACCCCGGCATGCTTTTAACGTTATTGATTCTACTCCTTAGCTTGATCATCTTTGAGGTAGAGAAAAATCTCTCTAGGAATGCATTTGTCAACTCATCCTACGAAGTGATTGAATCATTAGGTAACTCGACAAGCCATCTAGTCGCTTCTCCCGTTAAGGAGAACAGAAACAATCTCAGCCATATGGACTCTTATGAGATGTTTTTGAAGGTAAATGGCCCACAGACATCCACAAAATTCTTGAGGTGTTTGTGGTGTTCTTCATGGGCAGTGCCCCGAACCTTCTTCACATTTGGAGCAGCTGTAGCATTGTTCCTGTTACATGGAAGATTGCCCTCCCTATTGTAGGAGGTAACCGGATAGCTCTTATGGTTTGGACAAAATTCATGTGCATATCATTTAAGTCACCCATATTATGATTTTTCCCATAGTGACTATCGTTGTCACTACCATTATCACTTATGTTGTATACCTACAAATCAGCGAGCCACAACAACAAACAAAAATCTACTAACTTCTCCAATTAAATTGTTAGCTACCCTTCCCCAGCAACAACACCATTTTTGATAATGCTAAAACTATCCTTTAAAATAATTTAAAATTATAAGCGATCTTCGTCAATAATAACCCAACAAGACTCGAATCCCACAGAAAATCGTGTAAGGTAAGGAATTCATATAACACCTCGGATTTGGTAAGGGAGAAAGTAAACTTTTAGGCTGAAGTCTGTATCTACAGGAACCATCTACAGACCGTAGAAGCTTATACAGGCTCTAGGTGGCTGCCGTAGGTAGGGGAAAATATTTTTTTCAAAACAAGTCCCAGTACACTCTTGACGGTTCAACATAACAATCCTTAGTTCCTTCGACGAGTCGTAGGTAGGTCTCGTAGGTGACCCCCAGAGTTTATGAAATTTTAAAGATTAAAGTTGGTTTCTATGGTTAGCATGTACGGTTCGTAGAAAGACCCACGAGTCATACATGGGTTCCATGAATTGTTGGCCAAATCTAGAGTCTCCGATCACTTTCAATGGTTGACTAGTACGGTCCATAAGAGGTATCGTAAGTCCAACCGTAGATGGTGGTTAGCAGTTATTTTTTTAGGGGCTTTTGGGTCTTTTCCCTAATTTTTTAACCCTATACTATGGTGTTTTACCCGTAAATCTAAACCCTATAAATATCCTTCACCCTTAGAAATTTTCCTCAACTTGTTCATTCTCTCAAATTTCTAAAGTCTCTCCAAGGTTTTCTCCAAAGATCTTCTATCTTGATAAAGGAAGAAGAAGCTAGGGTTCTTCAAGTTCAAGTCTGATTTATTCATCATTGCTTAGGGCTTCAATCAAAGTATGTAGGGAGTTCATCAATGGGTTCTAGTCGCCCATTGAGTCCCCAAAGTTTCTTCAATTCTCCAATTCAATTTCCCAAAATTGATAACATTTTCATTCAGTTCTTCATGGGTTCTATTTGTATGGATTCAATTGCTTTATTATAATCTTATTTTGATGATATGGACTAAATTTCATTCTTTTCAACCAATTCCATGTGAACCCATGCATTTATCTATGAATTTTGACTATAAACCCTAACTTGCATGAATTTATGAAGAAGCTTGAATCTATGAATGTATTTTTATGAAATTATTCATGTTTATGACTCAAGTAATCTTATAGATGAAGGTATCTATACGTTCTATAAAGCTTGTCCACATGACATGAATGACATTTAGATTTTCCCTCAATGCTTTTAGGGCTATTTTCCTAAATTAGGTCTTAATTAGTATGGTATTTGTAACACTCCGCTATTTGAAAGAGCTAAAATTAGGAAGAACCATTTTTGGAAAGAATGAAAATCAAAAATTTGGCAAGTATGTTAAGTATGAGTTTTGGGTCAACTTCAAATGACCATAACTCCTAGTATAAGATGAGTTAGGTGTGCTACAAGATATCAAATCAAAGGTCTTTGAATTATCTTTCCAACGCCACCGTATAAGGGAGATATGCCCGTTTAAAGTCGGGCTGTCCGGATAAGGAAAGTCAACTAGATTTTAGAGGGGTATTTTGGTCTTTTCATTACCCAATTAAATTATTTCATTTTTAGTAAGTTATTTGGGGTCTAAATTGAGTTAGTTCAGTTTACGCAACTAAGAATTACGCTAGGGCTTTGAGAGAAGAGAAAAGAGAAGAAAAGAGGAGGAAAGTCAAGGCATTCTTGGAGATTTCTTGCGGAATCGAAGTCGTTTCGCCAAGGGTTGATCCCTAAAGAGGTATGTGAGACTTTCATAGCGTTGGATTCGTTCACCCACATGCCAATCATGTTTATTTCAGTGAAATTCGTTTCTAGAAAGTTGAAGGTTGATGATCTTGATTTGTGTTCTTGAAATTGGTTTTCGTTCTTGAGTTTGGATGGGATTGTTGAGTTCTTGATGAAATCGTGTCGATTTTTGAGTCGTTTATGAGTATATTTTGTGTACATGGACTGGGTATCTGAATCTAAAGAGAAATTGAGAAAAGTAATCGAATTTAGGTGAATTGGGGTTAGAAAATGAAGAAGGAAAAAGTCGGGCAGAAACTGGGTACAAGGACCTATTCCTCAGAATTGGAACTTTTCTCTCCGCATCGCGGAGAGGTTGCGAACCCCAGTGCCTTAAAATTTATTTCACGATCAAATATTAAAATGCATCTCCGTGTCGCGGACTTGCTCCCAGACAATATTTTCTTGACCGTTTCTCATGATTAACTATCTAGAAACACTCCTAAACATCATGAGATCTTTCCTATCACAAATCACAACCTTGAATTCATAAATCAAATTCAAGGTAGAGTTAAGATTCAAGTCTTGAGGGTTCTTCGAGTCATTTTAAGAAGACTTTTACAAATCTTTTAAACTTGTTTTTAAGACTTAAGCATTGAGATTGAGAAAGGGTAGAGCCGAGTTCATTTTCTTTAAAATGTTTTATGGGGACTATGTATTCCCAAAGAGTAAATATTTTCACATTTAAGATGAGAGGAAACACTGATTTGCAAAAGAGTTTTCATGAGTAGTTTTGAGTTCCATCTCTTTTAAGAGATAAGCTTTTTGAGTAATAACCTCAAATCAAAGAGAAAGAGTTATGTTTTTAAACATATGAATTGAGTAATTTTGGTAGTAGTATTGAGCACCGATATTAAGACGAGTTCATAGAAACTCAAGTCTCCATAGACCATGTAGCCATCATGGGTAAAAAGGGTCATACTTTTTAGATGATTCCTTAATGTTTTTTAGCATAGACTAGTGGATCCACTTAGTTGAGGCGTTCTATATCCCGGCAAGTTATAGGATAGTTTTGGCAGCGTGGGCGAGACGTTGTATCATCACATAGCTCATAGTGATGGTTGTTGGTTAGAGAAACTCCCAAAAAAGTATATTACTTTATTATATATATACATTAAGTTGTTATTGTATTTTTCAGTACATTGAGTTGCTACCTACTTTTTAAATGCTTTATATTAACTGCATCTTTACTATTGTTTATTTATGCATTGAGTTGAGTATCAATGAGTTGAATAAAGCTGAGGTAAGTGTTTCTTTCAGAATTCAGTGCAAGCTTATGTCAAGTTTAGTTTTCCCTTCGCATGCTCATACATTCAATGTACTGATGCCATTTGGCCTGCATTAATTTATGATGCAGATACAGGTAATCAGGATCAGTATCCAGCGCCTCGTTGATCCAGTCGAGCACTCAAAGTCTTTTGGTGAGCCTCCTTGCTTTCCGGAGGATCCCTTTTATTGCTTTGTTTATTTCAGTTGTTAGGATGATCGGGGGTCTTGTCTCGACATCCCTTACAGTATTAGAGGCTTTATAGACAGTTAGATGCTATTAGTTCATTAGTCTTATTTCATTTCAGTTGTTTTGTTTTGTTATAAGACTTGAGTTGCCTTATTGGCCAGTTGAATGTTTCTTTATAACATTCTAGTTTATTGCATGAATTTATCTTTGTTGAGTAAGTCTTCCGCTGAGAGTTAAGCCAGGCCAAGGGTTTGCTTGGGGCCAGCAATGGTTCTCGAATGCCAGTCTGACCCAGGGTGTAGGCTCGGGGCGTGACAAACTTGGTATTAGAGCACAGAGTTCAAGAGTCCTAGGAAGTCTATGAAGTCGTGTATGTAGAGTCCTAGTTATCGGTGTGAAGCGCGCCACATCTATAATTAGGAGGCTGCAACATTTAGGAACTATCTCACTTCTTTCATACTCATTTCGTGCGATTGAGTTTATCTCTAAAAAGTTTCTTCTAATTCATGCTTGCGCGTATCTTTCAGATCATGCCTCCACGAAAAGCTGTCAGAGGTCATCCTGCTAGGAGCAATGTTGAGGAACAAAGGGTACCTAATGCACCTGAAGTGCAACCCCAAGGAGAGGTCACCAATGTTGAGTTGCGTGAAACTATTCGGATGTTAAGTCAAGCTGTGACCAATCAAGGAGTTCGACAGGAAGGGGCTGATACTTCAAGGATAGCGAGTTCTTAAGGATGAATCCTCCATGTTTCACTGGTTCAAGCATCACTGAGGATCCGGAAAACTTTGTTGAAGAGCTTTGGAAGGTTTTTGAGATTATGCATGTTACTGATGCTGAGAGAGTGGAACTAGCTGCAAAACAACTGAAGGGTGTCGCTAGAATCTGGTTTGATCTATGGAAGGAGAATAGAGTTGAGGGTGCACCACTTGTGAGTTGGGCTATGTTTGAGGAGGCCTTCTTGGGGTGTTTCTTTCCCCGGGAACTGAGAGAAGCAAAGGTAAGAGAATTCCTTACTCTTAAGCAGGAATCTATGAGTGTTCACGAATGCATCCTTAAGTTCACCCAACTTTCCCGTTATGCTCCAGAGATGGTTGTGGATATGAGGAGTAGGATGAGTCTGTTTGTTGCTGGGTTGTCTTGTCTGTCAAGTAAGGAAGGCAAGGCAGCTATGCTGATAGGAGATATGGACATAGCGAGGTTGATGATTCATGTGCAGTAGGTTTAGGAGGATAAGCTGAGGGATAGAGAAGAGTTCAGAAATAATAAAGCTAAGACATTAGGGAATGAGTCCGGGCAGCAGAAGAGTAATGCCAACCGGTCATCGTTCCAACAAAAGCAAAAGGGACCTGCCCCATCATCTTCTAGTCCCCCTGCACCAAGGAAAAAATGTGAGTACAATAGTCAGAATTTTAGAGCTAGACCTGCACAGTCTCAAGGTAGTGTGGCACAAGGAGGTAACTAGGCTCCTGCATGTGCTAAATGTGGTAGAAACAACCCCGGATTATGTCGTGATGGCTCCACTGGTTGTTTCAAGTGTGGTCAAGAGGGTCACTTTATGAAAGAGTGTCCAAAGAACAGGCAGAGAAGTGGAAATAGGGGCAATAGAGCCCAATCTTCTTTAGTTTCTCCACCAGACAGGGTTGCACCTAGAGGAGCTACTTCGGGGACTGGCGGAGGAGCAAACCACCTATATGCTATCACTAGTCGCCAAGAGTAAGAGAATTCTCCAGATGTTGTCACTGGTATGATCAAAGTCTTTACTTATGATGTTTATGCCTTGTTAGATTCAGGAGTGACTCTATCTTTTGTGACTCCTTATATTGCGATGAATTTTGATATTTTTCCTGAGCAACTTCTTGAGCCCTTCAGTGTTTCTACACCTGTTGGTGAGTCTATTCTAGCTGAGAGAGTTTATCGTGATTGTACAATTTCCATCAATCATAAGAACACCGTGGCTGACTTAGTTGAGTTAGATATGGTAGATTTCAATTTCATTCTAGGTATGGACTGGCTTCATGCCTGTTATGACTCAGTCGATTGTAGAACTCGAGTTGTTAAGTTCCAGTTTCCTAATGAGCCAGTTATTGAGTAGAGGAGTAGTTCAGCAGTGCCTAAGGGTCATTTTATTTCGTACCTTAAGGCGAGAAAGTTAGTTTCCAAGGGTTGTGTCTATCACTTAGTCCGAGTTAACGACTCTAGTGTTGAGACACACCCTATTCAGTCAGTTTCAGTTGTTAGTGAGTTTCCAGAAGTCTTTCCAGATGATCTTTCCGGAGTCCCTCCTGAGAGAGAAATAGACTTCGGTATAGATATTCTTCCGGATACTCGTCCTATCTCTATTTTGCCATATAGAATGGCTCCAGCAGAGTTGAAAGAGTTAAAAGAGCAGTTGAAAGATCTTCTTGAGAAAGGTTTTATTCGACCAAATGTCTCACCTTGGGGTGCTCCGGTCTTATTTGTGAGAAATAAAGATGGTTCTCTTAGAATGTGTATAGATTACCATCAGTTGAACAAGGTTATCATCAAGAATAAGTATCCTCTTCCGAGAATTGATGATCTCTTCGATCAACTTCAGGGTGCTACTTATTTTTCTAAGATAGACCTCAGATATGGCTATCATCAGTTGAGAGTAAGAGAAAGTGATATCCCTAAGACAGCTTTCAGGACCCGCTATGGTCACTATGAGTTCCTAGTTATGTCCTTTGGTTTGACTAATACCCCTGCAACATTCATGGACCTTATGAACAGAGTATTACAGCCTTATTTAGATATGTTTGTTACCGTATTCATTGATGACATCCTAATCTATTCTAGGAGTGAGGAAGATCGTGCTAGTCATCTCAGAATAGTTCTCCAAACTCTCAAGGAGCAGGAGTTATATGCTAAGTTTTCTAAGTGTGAGTTTTGGCTTGAGTCTGTTGCATTCTTAGGCCATATTGTTTCCGGTGAGGGAATTAGAGTTGATACTCAAAAGATAGAGGCAGTGCAGAATTGGCCTAGACCCACATCTCCAACTGATATTAGGAGTTTCTTGGGATTGGCTGGCTATAATAAAAGGTTCGTCGAAGGGTTCTCATCTATTTCATCTCCTTTGACTAAGATGACTCAGAAAACAGTTAAGTTTCAATGGTCTGAAGCTTGTGAGAAAAGCTTTTAGGAATTGAAAGAGCGGTTGACTACTGTCCCAGTATTGACCTTACCAGAGGGTACGCAAGGCTTTGTGGTTTCTTATGATGCGTCCAGAGTTTGTTTGGGTTGTGTGTTAATGCATAATGGCAAGGTTATAGCTTATGCCTCCAGACAGCTTAAGATTCACGAGAGAGAATTACCCAACCCATGATTTAGAGTTGGCTTCTGTAGTATTTGCTTTGAAAATATGGCGCCATTATCTTTATGGTGTTCATATGGATGTGTTCACCGATCACAAGAGTCTTTAGTATGTGTTTAGTCAGAAAGAGCTTAATCTCAGACAGAGGAGGTGGCTGGAATTACTCCAGGATTATGACATGAGTATTCTCTATCACCCAGGTAAGGCTAATGTTGTTGCTGATGCTTTGAGCAGATTGTCTAAAGGTAGTACCACACATTTTGAGGAAGACAAGAAAGAGTTAGCAAAAGATGTGCACAGACTAGCACGATTAGGAGTTCGTTTAATGGATTCCAATGAAGGAGGAGTGGTGGTGATGAATGGGGCTGAATCATCATTAGTGTCTGAAGTTAAAGAGAAACAAGAACAAGATCCTATTTTGCTTGAATTGAAGGCAAATGTTCATAAGCAAAAAGTAATGGCTTTAGAATAAGGGGGAGATGGTGTATTGAGGTATCAAGGTAGATTGTGTGTACCCAAGGTGGATGAACTCCAAGAGAGGATCATGGAGAAATCTAATAGCTCCAGATATTCTATCCATCCGGGTTCCACAAAGATGTATCATGATTTGAGAGAGCTGTATTGGTGGAGTAGTATGAAGAAGGGCATTGCAGAGTTTGTTGCTAAGTGTCCGAATTGTCAACAAGTGAAGGTAGAGCACCAGAGGCTCGGGGGTATGGCTCAAAATATAGAGATTCCAGAATGGAAGCGGGAGATGATTAATATGGATTTTATTATAGGATTACCACGATCTCGCAGACAACATGATTCGATATGGCTGATTGTAGATCGAATGACTAAATCAACCCATTTCTTACCGGTAAAGACTACCCATTCAGCAGAAGATTATGCTAAGTTGTATATTCAAAAGGTAGTCAGACTACATGGAGTTCCAGTGTCGATTATTTCAGATAGAGGTGCACAATTTACTACACAATTCTGGAAGTCATTCCAGAAATGTTTGGGTTCGAAGGTAAACTTGAGTACTGTTTTTCATCCTCAGACTGATGGTCAATCAGAGCGCACAATTCAGATGTTAGAAGATATGTTGAGGGCTTGTGTGATTGATTTCAAGGGGAATTGGGATGATCTCCTACCTCTCATTGAGTTTGCTTATAACAATAGTTACCACTCTAGCATCTAAATGGCCCTGTATGAGGCTCTTTATTGGAGAAGATGCAGATCTCCTGTTGGATGGTTTGAGGTTGGTGAAGCTGGGTTGATAGGAACAGATTTGGTTCATGAAGCTATGGAGAAAGTGAAGGTTATTCAAGAGAGGTTAAAAACAGCGCAGAGTCGTCAGAAATCCTATACAGATGCTAGGAGAAGATACTTAGAGTTTGAAGTAGATGATTGGGTTTAATTGAAAGTTTCATCCATGAAGGGTGTTATGAGATTTGGTAAGAAGGGAAAACTTAGTCCCCGATATATTGGTCCTTACAGGATATCCAAATTAAGGCACTAATCCTTTTCTTGGCATTTACTTTAAGTTGACATGTTGTATTTATATTTTGCTTGTTGGGTGTTTGAGTTGGATGTTAGATGTTACACCCTTAGCCTACTAAGAGTAATCTCATTCGAGGACGAATGTTCCCAAGGGGGAGATATTGTAACACCCCGCTATTTGAAAGAGCTAAAATTAGGAAGAACCATTTTTGGAAAGAATGAAAAACTGAAATTTGGCAAGGATGTTAAGTTTGAGTTTTCGATCAACTTCAAACGACCATAACTCCTAGTATAGGATGAATTAGGTGTGCTACAAGATATCAAATCAAAGGTCTTTGAATTATCTTTCCAACGCCACTCAGTTTCCTAATTTTTGAGTTCGTATAAGGGATATATGCCCGTTTGAGGTCAGGATGTCTAGATAAGGAAAGTCAACCAGATTTTAGAGGGGTATTTTGGTCTTTTCATTACCCAATTAAATTATTTCATTTTTAGTAAGTTATTTGGGGTCTAAACTGATTTACTTAAGTTTACGCAATTAAGAATTACGCTAGGTCTTTGAGAGAAGAGAAAAGAGAAGAAAAGAGGAGGAAAGTCAAGGCGTTCTTGGAGATTTCTTGCGGAATCGAAGTCGTTTCGCCAAGGTTTGATCCCTAAAGAGGTATGTGAGCCTTTCATAGCGTTGGGTTCTTTCACCCACGCTCCAATCATGTTTATTTCAGTGAAATTCATTTCTAGAAAGTTGAAGGTTGATCATCCTGAATTATGTTCTTGAAATTGGCTTTCGTTCTTGAGTTTGGATAGGATTGTTGAGTTCTTGATGAAATCGTATCGATTTTTGAGTCGTTTATGAGTAGATTCTTGTGTACATGTATTAGGTATCTGAATCTAAAGAGAAATAGAGAAAACGAATCGAATTTTGGCGAATTGGGGTTAGAAAACGAAGAAGGAAAAAGTCGGGTAGAAACTGGGTACCAGGTCCGCGACCCTCAGAATTGGAATTTTTCTCTCTGCGTCGCAGAGAGGTCGCGGACCCCACTACCTCAAAATTTATTTTGCGACAAAATATTAAAATGCATCTCTGCATCGCGTACTTGCTCCCAGACAGTATTTTCTTGACCGTTTCTCATGATTAACTAACTAGAAACTCTCCTAAACATCACGAGATCTTTCCTATCACAAATCACAACCTTGAATTTATAATTCAAATTCAAGGTAGAGTTAAGAGTCCAGTCTTAAGGGTTCTTCGAGTCATTTTAAGAAGTCTTTTACAAATCTTTTAAACTTGTTTTTAAGACTTAAGCATTGAGATTGAGAAAGAGTAGAGCCGAGTTCATTTTCTTTAAAATGTTTTATGGGGACTACGTATTCCCAAAGAGTAAATATTTTCACATTTAAGATGAGAGTAAACACGGATTTCCAAAAGAGTTTTCATGAGTAGTTTTGAGTTCCATCTCTTTTAAGAGATAAGCTTTTTGAGTAATAACTTCAAATCAAAGAGAAAGAGTTATGTTTTTAAATATATGAGCTGAGTAATTTTGGGAGTAGTATTGAGCACCGATATGGGGACGAGTTCATAATAACTCAAGTCTCCATAAACCATGTAGCCATCGTGGATAGAAAGGGTCATACTTTTAGATGATTCCTTAATGCTTTTTAGCATAGACTAGTGGCTCCACTTAGTTGAGGCGTTCTATATTTCGGCAAGTTATGGGATAGTTCTGGCAGCGTGGGCGAGACGTTGTATCATCACATAGCTCATAGTGATGATTGTCGGTTAGAGAAACTCCCACAGAAGTATATTACTTTATTATATATATACACATTGAGTGGTTATTTTATTTTTCAGTACATTGAGTTGCTACATACTGTTTAAATGCTTTATATAAATTGCATCTTTACTGTTGTTTATTTATGCATTGAGTTGAGTATCCAGGAGTTGAGTAAAGCTGAGGTAAGTGTTTCTTTCATAATTCAATTCAAGCTTATGCAAAGTTTAGTTTTCCCCTCGCATTCTCGTACATTCAATGTACTGATGCCATTTGGCCTGCATCATTTTATGATACAGATACAGGTAATCAGGATCAGCATCCAGTGCCTCGTTGATCCAGTCGAGCACTCAGAGTCTTTTGGTGAGCCTCCTTGATTTCTGGTGGATCCCTTTTATTTCTTTGTTTATTTCAGTTGTTAGGATGATCGGGGGTCTTGTCCCGACATCCCTCATAGTATTATAGGCTTCATAGACAGTTAGACGTTATTAGTTCATTAGTTTTATTTCATTTCAGTTGTTTTGTCTTGTTATAAGCCTTGAGTTGCCTTATTGGCCAGTTGAATGTTTCCTTTATAACATTCTAGTTTATTGCATGCATTTATCTTTGTTGAGTAAGTCTTCCGCTGACAGTTAAGCCAGCCCAAGGGTTTGCTTGGGGCCAACAATGGTTCTCGAGTGTCAGTCTCTCCTAGGATGTAGGCTCGGGGCGTGACAGTATCCGGATATGCCATCAATTATTATAGATCACGCTTTCAAAACTATTTCCATTCGTAGTACGACATTTCTCTCATGAAGTTAATGACTATGTGTCTTAAAAAGCTATTATAAAAAGATCATAGATGGTGAAATATTTTGTCACGCATAGTCTAAGGAGGTATCTATGATGTGTCTAGCTTGAATTAGTATCTTAATTGTACTTTTCCATGGATAATAAGATGAATATGAATAAAGACTATTCCGTGAGATTTATGCTTAGCATCGAAAGGATATTGAGATGGAAGCTCTCCCATAGCTTGAGGCCGAGTTTCTAGTATCAATCTCCTTATCCCATAACTATGTGCCACCATAGGATGATTATCTTAGATAGACATTACCTAGTGGATCTACTTTAGCTCAGATTTATGGTTCTTACCTTGGAAAGTGAGGACACCTCTTTTCGGTATGGGGCAGACACTAGATTCCATGTTGTAGCTCGCATGGTCTATATGTCGGTTAATGGTAAACTTCCCAAAAATTGAACTAAGTTAATTACTAATGTTTTATGAAGCTTCCTTTATGATTTAAAGACACATTGACCATTTTCATGATTTATGAATATTCTTAAATGATTTTACTTTATTTTAACTTGGTCATGCATTCCATGTTTTCAATTATGCCCCTTTATAATCACGTCTCATGTTTTATTGCATTCTACTCATACTTAGTACATTCCATGTACTAATTCATACTTGTGCCTACATTGTTACACTAATGTAGGGATTGATGACTTTTCTCCCTCCGTTCGTGGCTAGTTGATTGCATTAGAGATTTGAAGACTTGGCGAGTCCTCATACTTCGAGGACGATGTCATATTTATAGTTTTATCTCATTTCCATTTTTCAGAGTTTGTATGTGATGTATGGGTTACGGCCCAATCACTTTCCTTATGATGTATTAGATGGCTTATTGAGACAAATGTTAGACTTCCGTTTTGATTCAAAAACTCTTTTGAAATATGAAATGTTATCTTTTGAACTCTTTAAATTCTATTATCTTGTATGATGTATGCTAAGTGGCTTGTGTAGGGCCTCTCGGGGTCCTATACACCATGTCACATCTAGGATGTTCTTTGGGTCGTGAAAATTCAATTAGGAACTTTAGATTGTAAACTCATTCATTTGTAGCAATTAAGAGAGTAGTGGATGATTTCACCCAAGTTATGTAAAATTATTTTGTTATCACAAGCCAAGATTGAACTAAAATATCACGAATTCAAATAATTTTTTTTAAAAAAATAATCAATCTAGGAGTGCGGAGATTGGAATTAATGTCAGATAGGGGTAATTGAGATAGTTCTAAACAAACATGGATAGGCTGCGTCATCTTCAATGACATTAATCTTCTTTCGTTCTCATAAAATCATTTCATGGAATCTCCTTTCAGTCTTATCTTTGTTAACAACCCACTACTTTACAAAATCTTTTTTTCAAGCAGTCTTGGGCAAATAGATCTGAATCATAATATGTCTTTCAAGCAAATCATCGATATCAAACCTAAATTGCAAGCATTAGACTAATTACCCACTCCAATTAAACTCTTTTGAGCATCAATCGAAGATCGAAAATAGAATTAAGTTTACAACCTTAACCCATGAGTTAACCCCATGCTAATTAGCCTAATTCCACGAATGAATAGACCTAAAATAGAGCACAACACAATAACAACTATATTAAATCAACACCTAGTCCCATAATTGCACCCCTGGATTTGGAGTTTTAGCCACCTATCAGAAAAGGTAAAGAGATTATATCTTTCATGAGAGTAGCTATGGATGTGATGAAAATAAGCAATTATAATCAACCCTCAATTCGATTTCAACCTCAATTTGTCAAATTCAAGAGTGAAATGGTTAAAACCCCAAACAAAGAGTTTCAAAACTCATACAAAATTAGGAACTCTCTCAAAAGTAGTTTTCTTCCAAATGTCTCTCCCCAAAAACAAAAGCTGTATTTTCTCTCTCCTTTGGGCTACTTATAGTTTTCCAAAATTCACTGCGTAACCACTTCGGTGACATTAGTCGGGATCGCCAAGCTTATTTAGTGGATCATCGTCTACTCCTTAGCTTGCCCTTCTCTTTCTCTAGGCTTCAGGTGTTTGAAACTCAGTCGGCAAGCTCGTTCGAGTCTGCCTTTCACATTCAGTGAATCGCTGAGTACCACCTTTGTTCGCCTTTTAAGCCTTCAAATTTTATCCACACCCTGTCACCTTCAGCTATGATCATATTTTTGCCTATTTCATTCTGCGAGTCACCGATTCATGATTCAGTTCGCCAATCATGTCTTGACATTTTCACCTTTGAGTACTGTCACTCTAGGCGAGGTAGTGCTAGTTAGGCAATCTTCCCTTTAAGTTAGGTGATTAAAAATAAGGAGTTTTCACTTCTTTTCATGTTTTTGGCCTTTCTTTCAAGTATTAATCCTTTCCTTGTAACCTAGCCTTCATAACTACAAATCATTAAGATATCATTAGAAAATGACGTAAGTAGGCATAGAGGACACTAATTGTTGAACTAAAAAGGCCTCAAATAAGTACAAATCTACCACTCATCAAAAAATGTGCTCACTAGTAATACTGCCCTGTCACTTGGAGTTTGGTGCCCTTTCCTTGTTGTCTAATCTGAACTTAGGAACAAGAGCACTATTAGAAGATGGGGTTGGATCTAAATACCTTTGATGGAACTGAGATCAACTACCACCTCCTGACTTCTGTTTAGAGTAGTCCACACTGTTTTTAAAACATTTGAAGTGCCCGCTAATATACGGTTATCCTACGACTTGGTTAGAATATATTTTGACTATTTTTTAGGAAAATGATTATAAAAAAAATTTACAATATTAACTTGAAAAAATAGTTAAACAAAGAACAATTTTTTATTTTAAGAAAAAGGGACCTTAATTGAAACATTTGAATTAAATTGCAAGTGATTAGAATTTTAACAAAAAACTAGATTAATTAAAATTCATTTGTATTATTTCAAAGATAATAACTTAAGTCAATTGAATTAATTAAATCAAATTGAAAATTTTGATTAAAATATTTAAGTATATAAAGAATACAAGAGTTGATAAAATGAAATTTGTTGAAAACAGAACAACACAAAGAAGTGGTTCATCTTTTGGGAATTTTGGATTGAGTTAACCTTAAGATTAATTAGCAAATAAGCAAGTAAGAATTAAACAAATTAATAAATACAATAAAGAGAGTGAGAGAGGGAGATTTGGGCCTTTCTGATTTTGGGCCTCTTAGCCCACCTCAACCTGTCTTAAAACTAAAATAAAAAGGCTGCCAAATGGATGAGCTTTCGGCCCAGATAAATCTCAATCAGCTGCTGGAAAATTTAGGGCCTTTGGCCCATTTTCGCTGCTCTTGTATAGTGTATACATTGAGTGTATATCACTGTATATTTTCGTATATCCTGTGTATACAGCCCTTCTTGGACTCTCGAACACCTGTATTTCAGCTTCCCTTATAACATAGATTCCCTCTCCGATCTCCTTATGCTTCCAATGGTGAGGTTGACTAGATAAGAGGGAGTTTTAGGCCTCCGAGGCCCATTAGCACCCGGCAGCAAAATATTTACAGCAAGATGTAAAAACCTATATATATTAACAACAAAGCATAAAATAACAGCTAGAAATAAAATAGACAAAATAAAAATAGAAAACCCTTTTGAAAATATAATATCAATTATTGATAATAACGATTATAGTTACGGAGAAATAAATATAGAAGAAGATTTAGAAATAGTAAAAGAAAGATTAAATACTTCAAAGCGAATAGCATATGAAACACCACAATCATCA
>JAJONR010008455.1:0-40026 GCA_029582245.1 Solanum etuberosum | reverse complement strand
CCCCCCCCCCCCCCCCCCCCCCCCCCCCCCCAATCAATTAATAAGATTTTATTAAAAGATTATTCACGACTTTTAAATTTCTTCATTCGATTAACTTTAATTTAATTTATTTTATATAATATTTTTTGTAAATCAATTTTAAATTTAATAATAATTCATCGTTAGTACATAGAAAGAGACTTATGTAGAAATAAAATGAGAAGTATAAATATGAAGAATAAAAGACAAAAGTATTTAAAATATGTCTAATAAATTTAAACAAAGATAAATTGAGAAAAAGAATTAGCATAGAGAGAAAAATAATGATAACAAAAATAATAAAGCTTTAAATTGAACCAAAAACAATGAGGCATTTCATTGAGTTGAGATCGAAACCAGAGCCCATTCAGCCTTCCAAAAACAATGAAATGGAGTTGGATTTGAGCCCAAAACAAGAGCCCATTCAGCCTTTCAAAGCAAAAAAGAAAACAAGTGGGAAAATGTTGCAAGTAGTAATCGAACCCAAACCATCTCAGTCAAAGTCGAACCCCTTAACCACTGGGCCACGCTTCTCTTTATTTTGAAGGGGTTCATTCTAATATATGTACTCATAAAATCAGAAATAAACCTTATATATACGGTGTAATTTTTCGACGAGCCCCCTGACCTCCACGTGGGTCCGCCCCTGGAAGTATGAATTGAAGGCTAAATGACAAAGACATAACTAGTAAGATATTGAGATTAATATACCGAACCGATAACCCGATAATTTTTTTTAATATAAAATCATTAAAACCCTGTTAACCCAATAACTCAATAGCAATAAACCAATAACACTTTTTTCGGTTCGGTTTTTATTCTTTTATTCTTTTTCTTTTAATTATTTTTAATCTAAATTCTTATGTCTACGCTCCTTTTGCGCGTGGAATCACATATTTGTTCCAATTCATTAATTAAGTTGTCACATAAGCCTTGTCAACGGTTAGAGGGATTTAAAATGTTAAGTTTCATTGAGTTAGAGGGTTCAGTTGACAAAGTTCTAAGTTGAAAGGTCCAAAATATAAACGCATATACAAGTATAAGGGTCCATCAGACCATTTCGCCTATAAGGAAGAAAGTAATATGGTGCGCACATTGCGATTTCTGGAGAAGACATGCGTCGGGCAAGGGGAGGGGGTTGTATTAGAAGACAATCGGGGTGGGTGGGGGCTTTCTTTTATTAGTTTTAATTTTATTTTATTTTGTAATTATTTAGGCAAAAAATATCATGTGTAATTAATTCATTGGTCAGTTTTATTTTACTCAAAATTAATCATTTAAAAAATATTTTTGACACAAATGACAAATATCATCGTTTAATTTGTCACTTTATATGTCATTAGCGAGTGTAACACACAGGACCTTACATGAAGTGTCTAAAATAAGTCCAGTTAAGATGTCTAAGTGAAATATCATGTCAACTTTAGGGACCACCGATGAGTTAAAGCCCGTTTGGATTGGCTTAAAAAGTAGTTTTTAAGTCAAAAATAAAAAGTCAAATGACTTTTAAGTCAAAAAATAAAAAGTAGGAGAAACCTATTTTTGGTTTTTGACTTATTTTAAGTCATTTTTTACCTTGTCAAACAGTTCTTAATTTATTTTAAGTCATTTTGACTTATCTTAAGTTATTTTTTATATTTGTTAATCACTTTCAGAAATAAAAAACTGATTTGAAAGTAAGTTTAAGTAATTTTAAATCAATTCAAACACCCTCCAATATCATTTAAAAATAAAGTATTTTGTATACATTAGAATGTGAATAATTCGAGGCTTAATTATCCTCATACCTCAACTTCACCTTTTTGAAATTTGGCGACTATCACAGATAGCTTTTGCTGTTTTTCCTTAAGCAAAGCAGCCAAGTTCAGCACACTCACAGTTCAAGAACTAATGATGGCCGCCGCAACAGCTTCTGTTACTCTATTCTCTCCATTTCTTCCTTCCCCAGGTTCGGCTTTTTCTACATTTCACTCCAAACTACCTTTTTTTCCGTATTTTTACGCTTAATTTGTATTGGTAATGTAGGATTTCCTGAGTCATGTCTAAGCCTAAATTGGAGAACCCACAAGGTATTTCTGCTTTCTTGACCTTTTTTTCCGGTTATATTTTGATAAGATAGCCAAAAATAGAATTGAATATAAACTTGAGTTCATGTAGTACACATGGTGTTCGACGAAATGCTTCAGTGAGAACGAATGCTCTGTCTTTACTTTTTTTTTTCTTATTGCTGAAGAGACTTTTTGGTTGCAGAAACAGTTGGGGAGAAAAGCTGGTCCTGTTAAAGTTACAGCTAAATTTGAGCTGAATCCTCCACCTTATCCTATGGTATTTATTGTTCCAACTTCCAAACAGAATCGGAATTTCTTCTTTTTGTAACTTCATCCTGAATCTATCATTGTTTGTTGTTTATTGTGTTTCAATTATCCCATTATTTTGTGTTCTTGTTCCTTTATAGTAGGATTTGCACTGCTTAGTTGCTATGTTTTCTTATTCTTTATACTTGGATTTGCTACACTTGAGGCAGGGTCTTCCGGAAATAGCCTCTCTACCTGCCAAGGTAGTGGTAAGGTTTGCGTACACTCTACCTTCTCCAGACCCCACTTGTGGGATTCCACTGGGTATTTGTTGTTGTTGTTAACTACATCTCGAAAGTGTTTCTATTATAGAAGTGTATTGACTGTGAGCTTTAGTAAGTAATATGGTTCAGTTCCACAATTGCTTAAGTTTATGGATTCGGAAAATCAAGCCTTGGAATGATGGACTCCAATCTGAATACCATAAAATGGTGCCCCTTACTCCTGCCCTTCTCACCCTTTCCATTTCCCTATCTGAAGAATGATAATGCTTCAGCATGTGTTTTACAAATGAATGATAAGACATTTGTTCAAAGAAGAAGAAAACATGACCCAATATGCTTTAGACATTTCACATGTTGATATCATGATGTAGAATGCTCTGGAGCCTCATATGAGCCGGACTACATTTGAATATCACTGGGGGAAGCATCACAGGGCCTATGTCGACAACTTAAACAAGCAAATAGTCGGAACAGAACTGGATGAACTGACGCTAGAGGACATAATACTTATTACATATAACCAAGGAAATCTCCTTCCACCATTCAACGATGCTGCACAGGTGAGAAACAGACAAGTAGATCCCTCACCCCCACCCCCACCCTTTGTTACCTTCTTGGGGGGATCTCCAAGTGCAATGTCTATTTTGGAGAACAAAACTGGAATACCCCCAAGTCTTTTATCCTTCAGCTTCTCAATTTATTCTTCATCAAGACTATCACATTTTTGTTTTACAATTGATCCAAGTGCATTCCAATTAAACCTTATGGTTGTAATGTTATTTGTAATACATATTTGTATAAGATCACAGATAGGTGTCGAGAATTACATAGAAGTCCTACCAATAAGTGAAGAAATATCATAGATAAGTCCAATGGCTAAATAGTTTCATGTGTTTGGTTGTTATTTCTTCATCTAATTCCACATCTTTTACACCCCCCTGGCCCCCTCTCTATACAGGCTTGGAACCATCAATTCTTCTGGGAGTCTATGAAACCTGGTGGAGGAGGAGAGCCATCTGGTGAACTATTAAAATTAATCAACAGAGACTTCGGCTCCTTTGAAGCATTTGTTAAAGAATTTAAGGCAGCTGCTGCAACACAATTTGGTTCTGGGTGGGCTTGGCTTGCATGTGAGAATTTTTTTACCTTTTATCTGCATACTTACTTGTTCCTGTAACCCTGACTGTAATCTTAATGCTTCTTCTACTCACTTTGCAGACAAAGCAAATAGACTTGATGTAGGAAACGCGTCAAATCCCCATCCTTCCGATGAGGACAAAAAGCTTGTAATTGTGAAAACACCTAATGCTGTAAACCCCCTCGTTTGGGATTACCCGGTGAGTAGAACCACATTCTTCTATGTTGCTTTGGTGGAGATTTCAAATTCTAGCATGGTAGTTAAAATCATTAGGTGAATCTCACAATTGTGTCTTAATGGATGCAGCCACTCCTCACTATAGATGTTTGGGAGGTAAGCAGAACGTGCTCTTTTGTCAATATATTTGATTCATTTTGGTCCACATCTTCTTGCATTTTGGTGATTGTAATGGTTATTGATACCAAATCTAATTTTCTAAATCTTTCATTTGAAACTGCAGCATGCTTACTATCTGGACTTCCGGGTAAGCCTAGCTGATAAAATTACTTAAATATGTCCTGGATTTTCCTATAGAATTCCTATAGAAAAGATTGTGCTGGTCTAACGGTTGCACTGTCATCTCTTTTCCTCTAGAATCGGCGCCCTGACTACATATCAATCTTTATGGAGAAGCTTGTATCATGGGAGGCAGTGAGTTCTAGGCTTGAAGCAGCTCAAGCTCAAGCTGCTGAGCGAGAAAAAGAAGAAGAGAGGAAGAAGAGAGAGGAGGAAGAGGGGTATCAAGCCGGTAATGAAATTAGAGAGATGTATGTGGAAACTACAGATTCTGAGGCGGACTAATTTGCGTTATTCCTCTCAAGTTCAGTTTTGGAAATGGTATCAAGTCAATTTTGCGAAAGCAGAATAAAACGGCTTAGCAAGATAAAGCTGGAGTTAGGATGTTAGAAGTGTACCGAATGTAATAGCAAGATAAAGCTGGGGTTTTGATGTTAGAAGTGGAAGTACGATGTGAGAAGTACATGTATAGTGAAATTCATCTGATTTTGATTCCTTATAATTGCCCAGTGCATCATACTAATTTCGAATGATAAAGAAAGGTTTTGATATTGCAGGTGCTAGAAAGAGGTTTTTTTTTATTAGATAGCATGAAAATTCAGCTACTACTGAAAAAAAATCTTTGAAACAATATAATTATCATCATTGAAGTTTGGAGGCAACAGATGAAATGGCATCTAACCATGTATACATTAGGAGAGTTTGTCCCCTGCATTTATTCATGTGATGCAGGACTAAAAACAGGTAACACCATGCATGCACAGGGATAAATCTGTTGAAAATCAGGAAGGATTCGTGGCTTCCAACAGATAAAGAAGGAAAAGAAAAGTGAACAGGTACAAAGACTCTATTTAACCGGTCAGAGCAGCATTAAGGGCGCTGTGTACATCAACTCCAATCTGGACCTCAGCTTTCTCTTCATCAGTTGATGCAGTGCTTAGCTTCTGTGTGAACTCCGCGAGGCCTTTTTGAACCAAATTGGGATCGATTTGGTCAAGTGGCACAGCTTCAACAGCAACTATATCTGCAAAAGAATTTGCATGAACAAACGCAAACCCACTGCTCACAAAGTACTTGGTCACATCATTGCCTTCGTGAACTGATAAGACACCGGGCTTCAGCTCTGCAATTGTTGCAACATGCCCAGGCAAAACACCCATTTGTCCAGTAGTAGCGGGGATGATAACCATATCAACCTGCAATATGATTGAAAAGAAGGAATAAACATCTTGGGCTTCGAATTTTCAGATGATGTAATCCATGCACATTCTTCATATTGACAAGTTCTCTCGTATCACATGACAACAAATATGACATCCAGCCACAGCATTGAAATTGGATAGCAAAATTTTAGATTGATTCAGGCAACATTTCTAGTCACTACGCGCAACAGTCAGATACTGGAATGTGTATTTAAGAGTTCTGAAAATAACTAACCATCTCCAATTAAAAGTGAACTTACAAACTTCCGGACAGCGGTTAACATCCAAGCTGAAACTGTTGAGAAGTATTATACAGCTCAACAAACTGTAAGAACAGCTACTGTCAAAAAGCTTTCGATATATCTTTTCCCTTCACTTTAAGCAGCTGGAAGTTTTTTTGTGTGGGAGGGTGGTGCGGGGGAAGCAATAGAAGCTACAGTTTCGACCGCACCCAGTAGCTTTGGCGCAGCCTAGTATATGAGTTAAGAAGTGTATGTGTAAAGGAAATCTACTATATTTTGAGCCCAGTAACTCAAATGGTCATTAGGTTCAGCTGCATCCGGAATTCATAAAGTTCAAATCCTGAATCCGTTTTTGACTTTATGTACCGAACAAACATCCCACAAATAGACAAATAAATTGTTGCACTATTTCTTTGTAGCACAACCAAGTAAAAGAATATGTATCATATGTTCCTTTTGGAAGGCCAATGTTGCAAGTATAACTTCTTGACTAGAATGCCAAAGACTTTTCCTTAATAAGGTACCTAAGCCAGATACTCATGGAATCAACAGACTACCAAATTGTATTAAAAAATGAAAGCACAAATCATCAATCATTGTCAATACACAAACACCAAATCTATTCATCCCTAGAAAGTGACAGAGACGCAGAGCTGCTATTTTGAAAATTTAAGATGTAAGAAATCTATGTATTTATCAGTATCATAACAAATTTCCTTGATCCAATTGATCTCTCAAATATCAATTTATCTGACAGCGTCTACCTCCTCTTTGGTCATGACTCATGATTTACTTGACCCCTTTTCCATTTTAGGATGTCCAAGTCACTTTAGCCATCTACCAGAATAATGAAGATTCCATCTTTCCAAAGCCAAAATAAAAAATTGACTTATGCTACTTTTGGATTTGATATAGTGTTCACTCTGTACTACCATACTTTCACATATTTCAACTACTATTATCTTAAACATGTCTCAAAAGAGTCCTTAGATATTCATTCAAAATTCTTAAACTCCAGATGCTCAAAAGATGGATCAATTGGAAAGGATACATACTAAGATAGAAAAATTAAGGTAGCTTGCCTAGCAGAAGCAAATATATTACTTTAGCCTCATGATTCCAATTGATTGGTTGAGGTAATGTCTTTTAAAAAAAATTAATACACATTACCTGTACTTGACAAGTTGAACGCACATAATATTGATGGTAGAGGACAAGCATCGCTAGACATTTAAAGAAGCAGAAAACGGAAAAGATTGCAGAGCAGAAACCAAATTTTGTGCACTTAATAATTCTGTAGTCAATGCCCACAGAAAGTTATTGTTGACCAATGTATGGTTAAAGCAACGGGGGAGGGGGCATGTTGCTTGCAAATAAGTCATTCAGCAAGAGCAGGAAAAAAGCAAGACATAGTCTCTGCATCAAGCACTTGACTACCTGGTCTAAATATATCTCCCTTCAATTAACAAGTCTTAACATCAAAACAATTGTAATCTACTTGACTGATACAATTCTCCAATGTAGTAATTTTCCAGCTTTCATTTCCATGTCGTTGTCAGTTAACAAAATGTGAATTTGGTATCATCCAAGTTCAAGCAACAGAACTAGAGTTTATCTGGTGCAAAACAAAATTTCTTGAAAATACTCAGGGATTTATTGCAACCCAACCATTTCAAGCTTTAAACATGAGAAAATTGACTAGCATGACATCTGCAAATCATGAGCTAATTGATCTTCAACATATCTCACGCGTTTTAAGAATTAAGCAGCAACAACAGCAAAAGCAATGGCTGTTTACAGTTGGTTGTGAGACTTGAAACTAAGCAACTACCAAACTAAAATAGGAAAAGCAACAGTAGTTTACAGTTGGTTCTGATACTTGAAACTGGCAACCACCATCAATTCAACTCAGTCATTAGCATGGGAAAATTGGAATTATATAAATTCGTCTATAACACTCACACAAAGATCATTAATAATCCAACAAATTCTCATTTTTCTCTGCCTCATCAGCTTGTTAATTGTCAACAATCAGTTTGAAAGAAACAAATTTGAAAAACAAACAACTTTCCAAGACTTCTTCAAATGAACATGACCCCGTATACCAAAAAAGTCAAAATAGAGAAAGCAACCAGAGGGAATATAGAGATAGCATAAGGGAAAAATGAAAGATGTGAACTGCTAACCATTTTAAAGAAACATGAAGAGTGATCTATATATCCCTAAGAAAAGGTACAAAATTAGAGACATAAAGTAGGGGTGGAAAACCAAATCAAAATTCTCCTAATTTCACCAAAACATTTCCAGACTCCCATCATAGAATAAGTAGGAAAATTTAGAAATGTTAAAAAAAATAAAAATGTTTGTACATTACCTCTTTGCCGGAGAGTTCAGATGAATAAGGAAGGACAAAGTTGACACTGAGCTTGGAAGGGATAGATGACGGAGTTGCGGGCCTGGCTTTCATGAAGGCAGATGGAGTCATAGGAGGCTCCGTGTTGGGTATTACTTTCTTCCAAGCCTCCGGAAAAGTAGAATCAACGCGGTTCGCCGCTGGCAGGTCAGTTGAAAAAGGGCGGCGCCACGTCATCGTGGTGGCGCTAGTTAGGAGTCTAGAACCGTGTCGGAGCATGATTGTTGAGGGTTCAGGGGTCGGAGATCGGCGGCGATTGATCGGAAATGGTAGGGCAGGTTGCAGGTGGCTGTTGTTCGGGGTAAGTCAAATTTGGGCTGTTGCAAAGAGGCTCAGGTTATTCCGGATCAAATTACAGGCCCAAAGAAGGACCGCTAATGTTCAGGAATTTGGGGAGAGAGAGGGAAATAAACACTATTTAACATTTAAATTGATATAATTAAATTTGACAAAGTTTCATAAAAGATTATAGTATAGATATATAATATATACTTCAGTAATATTTTGATTATTTAATTTAATTTTATTGTAACATCTTAAGCTCAGATTAGTGTCTATTGAGCTACACCAATCACCACCACAAAATTCTCTTTTAGAGCAATTATTTAATGGCAATAACATAAGTGCCGCTAAATATGTTTTAAACCTAATTATTTTGGGGAAATTGACTTTTAGCGACAGCTCTGAGATTCACAAAATTGATCTGAAGCTTCAACTTCTTAGTCTTCGACTTCGTAGTTTCCATCTCCGTCTCCTTCGTCCGCCATCAATTTCTAACTCTGTCACCGCCGCAAGGTACGCTGATGCGCTCTGATTCTTTTGTCTTGAATGTGATTGGATTATAATGATTGTTTTGTGTATGAGTAATGAAATTGTGATATATGAGGATTGTAGTGTGTTGTAGTTTGCTGAGAGAGTTGTATTCAGTGCATTGTGTGTTGTGCTAGGCTCTACTTGTATTAGATTTCCAGCATATAGATGGTGGTCCTTTCTCTACGTAGACTCATCTGGTTAGATTTCTTAGCCTATTAGTGGAATTGTGCAAGTCTGTTGCGTAGTAAGCCTATGGGGCACTATCTATCGTATCGACAGGGTGCTGAACAAGGTTCCCATCATTTTGCATTTTGAGGCAGAAAATCCCGAATGAATCATCTGCTTCCGAGGCACTCGAGAACAGCTCTTGTCCAGCTGATATATGCTGACCAGGTAAAAGTGTGTTTGTTGGATTGTCAAAACTTCCCCAAATGACATTGTGATATGAATCATAGAGCACAAAGTTTTCCGTGTCCAGCATGGAAGCTGAAGCAATGGCTCGAGAGGGATTGACGACAGAGATTTCATGGCTTCCTACTTGCATAGTGAGCCTTCCATCACTAGTTAAGAGCAAGACAACGTTGCTACAGACAACAGGATTGTTCTTGTTTGCAGTCCACACTGCTGTCTTCGTAGGCATACCAACAATTGAAATTCCAACAACATAGCCATTGGTTTGTTTGTAGAATCCAAAGGCAAAGAGCCTGGATTGAGATAACCATGATGAATTGTTAATAGGTGTTAGAGAAGAGCCATGAGTTATATTCAACTGTCTTTTTCGCATTATCTTTAGCTGATGTTTTTCACCATTGTTGGTTAGGACTTCACCAATTACCACCTAAGAGAGACCGAATCAGTTTTTCTCTTGCCCAAGCCTAAAGTTTTGGCACTGCGATGGGTGATCTTCCTTCACAGAAGGTCAATGGAAAAAGTGCTCCCTTTTGGGAATAACTTCACATTGACAACTTATATGACTGATTATCATTACATGAAGGAAGTTTGGTACTTTACTGCTACAAGTAGACATAAAATACATATTTAATAAATTTTCATTCTAGGAAGGGAACACAACTTTGCACTTTCACTTGGTAATAAAATACATATAAAATATCTTGTGAATGAAATAGTTCTCCATAAATGTGAACTTATGAGATATGGAGAGTCTCTATTTGGTAAGTAGTTTCAATTATAGTCTCTATTGGTAAGCTTAGACATGTCTAACGGAAGCTTAAACACCTTATCTCGAACTACCATGTTGATTGTTCTATCTTTTATGCTAAATTTTCTTTTTTTGTTATTGCAGAAAAGTAAGAAATTTCTTGAACAATCATGGAGAATTCTAGAAGTAGAAGATGGATGGATTTAGAGTAAAGAGTATACATCAAGCTTTACATGCTTGAGCTCGGGTACTACCGTTCTCTATATGCTGCTTAGTTTGATTTTAATTTCTTGATACAAGTCATATGTCAAGCATTTGAATATAATCAACTGGTTAAAAGTTACTATGAGATTATTAATATTTTCTGAGACTTTGCTTGACAGTAAATGTTACTAAATCTTAGTTTTTGAGTTGGTGTGTAGTAACACACTACTTCAGACTTGCCAGGACGTCATATATATGAAATGCATGGTGGATTTGAAAAGGCATTACTTTAGTTTATTCCTCTTGCTAACGAGGTTGTTGCTTATCAATTGATTTCTTAGTTGTGATATGAAATATTATATCTGAACTAGGTATATGAAGGGACCATGGTTGGTGCTTTTCTATTGTGTCACTATTTCAAATTTTAGTCACCTAAATCTTAGTGAGTAAGATATTTAATTGGCATGTCATTTTTTTGTTGTCTAACTATCTACCGCTGTATGTGTACAGTGGCAAACTCATTCAAATGGTGAGCTTGTTCAAGGAATGACACACTGATCCAGAAAGTTGTCACATTTTGCATTAGGGAAAAAACACTGGCTTAATTGCCTTATTTTCTCCATTGTTGAACGCATTTTTTCTATTTTGATAATTCATAGTTTCTTTTACCGCTACAAGATAGGAAATTAAATGTATTAAGATTGTATGTTCTTATTTTAAGTGAATTACATTGTTTTGAGTTTGGTAATTCTTCTTTACTACCTTCGAACTTATTTCTCTTGTGAATTTTGTTTTTGATGTTATAAAAGAGGGTAAAATATGTGAATTAAGGTGAATTTATGATCGGTTTTAAGTCATTATAATAATCGTTTGAGTAGCAATTATTATCTTTACCGGCAATAGTAAATGCCACAAATATGCTTGTTTCTAAGGTAGCTTTAATGGCAATAGTAAAGGCTGCTAAAAGTAATTACTTTTAGCGGCAATAATAAGGGTCTTTACCGACACCCGACATAAATGCCACTAACGGCTTTAGCAACATTGGATCCAATGGCATTTAATCAAATGCCGGTAAATGTATTTGTGGCAATAAATATTGTCGCTAAAAGAAAAATCAATTGCCGCTAAAGGTCTCCTTTGGTGTAGTGAATTGAATACTATAAAATTTACAATTTCAAACAAATTAAAGAATGTGAATACTATTGACTAGGAGTGGGCATAAATATCGAAAAATCGAACCGAACCAAACTAATTCGGTTCTTTGGTTTCAGTTCTTCGGTTTTTCGGTTCGGTGTAAGGGTCTCAGAACTTCGGTGCATCGAGGAACCGAACTTTTATTTTAAAAAATTAAAAATTAAAAAATAATAATTATATGGACATTCTCTTAACTAAAAAAAAAAGTTAATTTACAATTAAATCACTCATGAACAAATTAAAGTAGCAACAAATGTATAATTCAATAGTAAACTTCAAATATTAATTCCTAAGAGAGACCCAAACATATTTTTATCAATGTACATTATGTAAAGGAACCCGTCTTCGTCCCTGTTTTTCTCGAGAACTAGTTGGAGTCATAATGTTCTTGAAAAAAATAAATATAGTCTTTTAGTTAGCACAATAAGTATTACATGATGAGACACATCATTCCTTAACATAGTTTTAAAATTTTAAGTATCTTATACTTTGATTTTGTCCTCATTTAATTTTTTTCATTCACACCGAAAAATCGATTTAAAAACACCGAACTAAATCAAACCGAACCGAATTAGTTTGGTTTGGAATACTGATGCAATTCGGATTGCACCAAGGCCGCTCACTCGAAGCCGAGCTCGGGACCCCCAAGGAATGCAAGGATTGCTCATGAAGCTAGGGGTTCTTGAGCTTGTATTGATGGCAAGGAGAGGTTCCCATGCATGGAAGATCGCTTGGGGTAGTGCAGGGAATAAGATGGAAGCTGACACTTTAGGCTTCTGGGTCCATTCGGCGACTCGCCGAAATGGCTTGGGCGATGACACCAGACCGCCGAAAGTTACAGAACGCTTCCAAGGGAGGGTCACATCGCCGAACCAGTTGGCGACTCGCCAAACCCATTAGGCGAGCTCAACCCAGCTCGCCCTTTTGACATTTTGGGCCTCTTATGTAATAAATACCTAAAACTATAAATAGCTAGTTTGAGGTCTTCTTTTAGGTAGACTATTTTGAATATTTGAAATTTGAACTTTGTATGAGTGTTGAGAGCTTGGTACAAGCTTGTGTTGATCTTTGCTTAGAAACGTGGGTTGCGAGGTGAATTCAATTCCCTCAAGGTTTTCGTAAGAGTTAGGTGCTTATTGTAGGATTAACGAATTGAGGTCTTAGGGTTTAATATACCCTTTGGTTGCTTTTTGTTTCCTCTTTTTGTGTCTATCTATCTATCTATCTTTATTTCTTGTCTTTAATTTCCGCATTTTATTCGTAATTCGTATCGAGAATTACATCAAATACGGTGCACACTTTTATAAAACCGAAAACTGAAGAACCGAACCGGTATCGTTTAAAAATTTTGATATCGTAACTTCGGTATCTAGAGTATTATACCAAATTAGCTCGGTATATTTAATTTTAATTTTGGTATTTTACGATATGGTATTCGGTAACCATAATTTGTTTGACTTCGACTTACATATATTTATAACTCTCCATACAATTTATTTAGCAAATAAGTTTGAACCATTCTCTTTGTTCTTTAGCAAGTATTTTTGCAAGACCGATATGAAGATCAACATGAATATGAGAAATTCAAAAGAACAAGTCTCAATCATATTAGATCAACAACTACTTTTGTTAAATAATTTCACAAAAAGAATATTTCAATAACAATCGATTAGTCATAGATGCAAAGTTTAAATAACATTATCTAAAATTATGCATAGCCCTATATAATTTTACACCACAAAAATCATTCACTAACATGTAGACTCTAACTTGACATAGTGGTATATGTCAAGTTAGAGTCTACATGCTAGTGAATGATTAATTTTATATATTACTATAAAATTTTGGTATGGTATACGGTATTTCTATATTTATTTTATAAATACCAAATACCATACTGAATATCAAAAAAATTTAAAAGTCATTCCAAATACCATAATATCCATACCGCGGTATAAAATTTTTTGATTTCGATGTGATATTCGGTATATACCATACCATGCCCACCCCTAACTATAGTAAATAAAAGATTTTGAAAAAGAATTTTCTTAATCTAGAATGTATTAATGTATGCATTAATTTGTATATTAATAATACCTTGTTTGGTATACTTTTTCATGTTATGTATAACTAATGCATTAGTAATACTCTCTATTGTGCATTGAAGAGTGTATTACTAATATTATGGATTTCTAGGTATTAATAACGTAAATGGATTTAGTATATGCATATAGTTAAATATCCAATTACCCTTCAAAAACTCTTTTACATCTTTCCACCATAATTGTAGAAAATGTTTTTTGTAAATAAATTGATTAATACAATGCATGTTATTTTTAATACATCAAATCAAACAATGTATAAGAAATAACCTATATATAATTAATGCAAACATAATTAATACAAACATTATTAGTAAATCCTATTTAGCATTAGTTTTATAAACTCTACGACCAAGCGAATTATTGATATACTGAACCTATTAAGAAGTATATTCGAAATAAAAATGTAAGCTATTTATTATTATTATAATTGTTGTCAAATTATTTTTCAATAATATGACGTTATTGACAAGTTTATTAAAAAAAAAGGAAAAATATAAATTAAAAAAATCAATAATTCTCTTATTAAACTTTTAAGAAAAATACTTATTTTTAATCATGAAAAATGATATTTTAAAAAAAAATCTCCTTCGTCCCCAAGCCCTTGTTTGTCCCCCCACGCTAGCAAATGGACTAGCAAGATGGCGATCGTTCCTTTTTCTTCAGTAACAGCATACCGCCAGTTCTCTACTCTTGTTCAGATTTTCTCCGAACAAATCACCAAACCCACCATCAAGACCAAAAATGGCAAACACGTCGATAATCCCAAGCCGAAATCATCTTCTTCAAAATCCAAGAAAGCTAGAAACGTTGCCAGTATCATCAATACAAACCCATGGTCATCTCATCTTGAATCTTCTCTTTCCTCACTCACTCAACCCTCCCTTTCTCACACCACTGTCCTTCACACACTCCACTTCATCAAGATACCTTCCAAAGCTCTTTACTTCTTCAACTGGACCCAAAAAATGGGTTTTCAACACACCCATCAGTCTTATTTGCTCATGCTGCAACTCCTCGGCAGTTCCCGCAGCTTAAATTCAGCGAGGAACTTTCTTTTATCTATACCCAGAAGGTCTAATGGTACTGTACCGCTTCAAGATAGGTACTTTAACACTTTGATTCAAAGTTATGGTAAAGCTGGGCTTTTTCAAGAATCATTGAAGGTGTTTAAAGTGATGAAGTCACTTGGAATTTCTCCTTCTGTGGTTACGTTTAATAGTTTGTTTTCAATTTTGCTTAAGAGGGGTCGAACCGGTATGGTCTACGAACTGTTTGATGAAATGCTCAAGACATTTGGTGCCAAGCCTGATGTGTATACTTTTAACATTTTGATTAGAGGATTTTGTATGAACTCCATGGTTGATAAAGGATTTAGGTTTTTTAAGGAGATGGAAAGGCATGAATGTGAACCGGATGTGATTACATACAATACCATTGTTGACGGTTTGTGTAGGGCAGGGAAAGTGGAGATTGCACATAACGTGTTAAAGGGTATGGTCAAGAGGGGTCATCAATTGAGTCCTAATGTTGTAAGCTACACCACTTTGGTTAGAGGGTATTGTGAGAAGCAAGAGGTTGAACGGGCTCTTGATGTTTTTGAGGAAATGATACATTGTGGTCTAAAACCGACCAGTATAACTTATAATACTCTTGTACAAGGTCTTTGTGAGGCTAAAAGATTTGACAGAATAAAGGAGATCTTGGAGGGGACTCTAGGAAGTGGAGGACTTATTCCAGATACATGTACTTTCAATACATTGATTACCTATCACTGTAATGTGGGAAATCTGGATGAAGCAGTGAAAGTTTTTGAGAATATGTTGAACTTAAAGGTGAAACCTGATTCAGCAACATATAGCATCCTAATACGGAGCTTTTGTCAAAAGGGATACTTTGATAGGGCAGAGAAATTATTTGATGACCTAATGAAGAAGGAGATATTGCTTCGTGATGATGGTTGTACACCTCTCATTGCAGCATACAATCCCATGTTTGAGTATTTCTGCAAGATTGGCAAGACAAAGAAGGCTGAGAAAGTATTCAGGCAACTAATGAGAAGAGGAACTCAGGATCCTTTTGCTTATGAACTCCTGATAATGGGGCATTGTAAAGAAGGCACATTTAATGATGCACATGAACTCTTAGTTTTGATGTTGAGGAGAGATTATGTACCTAATATTGTGATTTATGAGTCCCTGATTGAAGGTTTGCTGCAAAACAATGACCCTAAAGTTGCTTACGATACTCTAGAGAAGATGTTGAAAAGCTCCCATCTTCCGAGATCTTCAACTTTCCTTCAAATCCTTACAGAACTTATCAAGAAAAATTGTGCAAGTGAATGTGCTTCCTTGGTGACACTAATGTTAGATAACAAAGTTAGACAAAACATCAATCTTTCAACTGATACTGTGAAGATACTCTTCCAAACAGGATTAAGGGAGAGAGCTTTTGAGATTGTTAGGTGCCTTTATGAAAATGAATACGTGGTAGATATGGAAGGTTTAGTTGCTTTCCTTTGCCAGTGTAGAAAGTTATTGGAGGCATGCAAATTATTGTTATTTAGCTTAAGTAAGGGTCATATTCTGAATGTAGATACATGCAGTACTCTTTTATCTGCTCTCTGCAAAGCACGTAGAGCTTCAGAAGCATTTGAGATTTACTATGAGTTACTCGAGAAAGGACTCCAACAACCTTTAGAATGCGTAGAAGAGTTAGGGCTTGCTCTTGAAACTGAAGGAAGAACTAAGGAAGCTGAATTTGTTAAGAAGAGAATCCCAGGCCAATCGTAGTCAGATAGATTGGTTCAAACTTGTGTGTCTGAAAGGAGATATCTGTAGTGTGTAGCATGCAGGAGTTCTACTGTTTCTTCAATTATGATGTCAACCACATTTTGTTCTGAGGTTTGCATATGGTGCTTGACTTACATGACGATGCTATCTGGGGTTGGATGCCTCTGGAATGTGATTATGAGTGATATCAGGTTCATGATTCCTGTTTCTCTTGACAATGGAGAAGTCTGATTTGGACAGACTTGAAAAATATTGAAGAGCTGAAACTTAATAGTCCCTGAGCTCTCTGGTTCACCATCTGGAGCAAATTTGTTGCTTAGTAATGTTGGC
Organism: Solanum etuberosum; assembly: GCA_029582245.1. Classification (NCBI taxonomy): domain Eukaryota; kingdom Viridiplantae; phylum Streptophyta; class Magnoliopsida; order Solanales; family Solanaceae; genus Solanum; species Solanum etuberosum. The sequence goes on along the minus strand of JAJONR010008455.1, from coordinate 23,325 downwards.
CTTGCAGGTACGGTTATTAAAGAGAAATATGGTGCAAGTACATGCGCGCAGGGGATAAGGTTCTACGCTTAATTACAACAGCCTTGGACATGTTAAACAGTCAAAAACTCCATATTTCTCAGATGAACAATTTGACGACCTTAATAATGTTTCTTTCTCCAATTTTAAGTCGTCATCTGATCTTCTTCGTACCAAGCAATATCAATGATTACAATTTTTTAAAGCTCTTGCTAGATGCCTGGCTTCTGCAGAAACACAGCTTCAACCAAGGGCCTGATAGACTTGTACCTTGAAGTTTATACATTATGTATTAATTTTTGGCTTTTGTAAAACATCTTCCAAATCCATTTTTATTTGAGTAACATTCTTCGTAATAAGCTTCTCAGTCTCGTGGCAAATGCCTGTTTTCTGGAATTGAACTAGATGTACTATAGCTTTCTTTACCACAAGATAGAAATCTATGATTTAATCATGCATGCTGAGAATTGACACAGAGGATGGTAGAATACATGACATGCATTGTTACTGGCAAAGCTATATTTCAAACAACATCTTCATTTCAAAGTTCAATCATCTTATTATCTCACTGCTGATGCCTTTAGGGACAAGAGATTATCCAAATGTGTTACATTTTCACTGCTCTCCTGTGGGGGGCCAAATATCTCCCAGAACCTAAGAGTCTCATCTGCTCCAGCCGATACCACAGTCAAACCGTCAGGGCTCTGCATGAAGAGAAGGAAAGTTACCATCTCAATTTTGATAAAACTATTACTCTTACTTTCTTTGATGTCAAGTCTCACCTGGGAGAGATGCAGAATTCTTGATGAAGAAGCATGACGCAATGGCTCTCCTATTCTAGCCATGGAAGGATAACTCCATAAACACAACTGACAATGAGATTCACCTGTTCCAAACCCATGGCCACTTAATATCTCTTTGTGATGCCTGTTCCATTGAAGTCCACAAATCTGCCAATTTCATTCACAACAATACCATGTATATGAGGAAAATTTGTAATAATCAAACTTATGATGGAAATTTGTGATAAATCTATAAACTGAAATGTCATTGCTCAGAAAGATTGCAAAAGTGATGTCAAAACTTGCCTGAGCTCCAGTTTCATTGGTGCTGATGCATGTCCCTTTCTGTGTGTTCCAAATCTTAAGACATCCATCATCTATGCCCCCTCCAGAGGCTAATACATCACTGCTATATGGACACCAAGCTAGGGCCTTGACTGCAGCTTGATGTTCATTGAACCGGTGCATATAATGCCTTGAGCTCGTCTTGAAACTATCCCATATGTACACCAGATTGTCATTTCCACCACTGGCAAGTGCATTCCCTGTACTAGACCACTCCACGCCACAAACTTCCCCTCTATGTGCTCTCGTTACAGAGACCAAATTGCTTCTTGCTCGCACTGCCAATGAGACTTGCAAGTAAGTAGGCTGCTGTTATAAGAGAGATTAATTAACTACATCAGTAGAATAGCTTAGTATTACCATCATGATTAATGATAGCTCTGTCTTTACTCCCTGAGGTTAAAATATGACCATTCCATGCAACACAACCCACTCTGCTCTGATGGCCTTGCAGGTCTCTCACCTGTTTAAGTGAACGAAAGAAGTCGATTACTTCAATATAAACAACAAGAAATGATACTTTTTCTACTACAATGTAACCAACATTAACAAGTCTTACAAGCCTGGAAGTCTCAGCATCCCAGAGCTGAAGTTTAGAGGAATCACAACCAACTGCTACTATTTTCCCATCATCAGACCATGCTACACTAGTAGGACAATCGTCTTCACGCTTCACTTCCATCAGTACCCCAGCTTTTTGCACTTGAGCATTCCATATATATAGAATTGACCCCAGAACAACCGCAAGTATGTTGGATTTTCCCCAATCCATAACAGTCGAGTAATAGTCATCCGATAAAAGAGGAGCATCTAAAGCTCGACTTGCTTTCTGCATATAATATCCCAACATATTACATAACACAATCAATAGTCTCATAAACTTCATCTAAATTCAAATCTTACCAAGGGAAACTTTCGATATCTCCTACTGTCATTAGTTTGCAGGGGAATTTCTTTGTCACTACGCCTCATTTCATCAATTAGACGCGTAGATTGTCTACTCGATTTAGGACTTCCTCTAAAAACCAGCATTCTGAATGGTCTTCCTTCTACATCCAACTTAAGATTTTCCTCCATTTTCCTTCTATATTCATCCTATCAAAAGGAATCAATCATACAAGAAAACAACTAAAATAGGTGTCCAGATACAGAATTTCTTTCCACAATCAGCAATCACAAGAAAAATTACGCGATGAAGAAACAAGTCGAGAAATTAAAGAAACTAACATTGAAGTTTGGTTTTCGGAGTTTGTTATTCGTTCTGTTGGTGAGTAATGTATGTGCTTGATCAAGATCCATCAGGCTTCTATTGGGTATAAATCTATCACCCTGCATGACAAAAACACTCAAAATCACATATCAATTCATCAAAATGCAGCAAAAACAGAAATTAACAAAGGCGAAAAAAAGAAGAAAACGCATAGTGTGGATTGATTAATTACAGGAAAATCATAGTCGAGCGGAGTATCGTGAAGTCGAGTTGGAGAATACCAATCTGGTTGAATTCTTGTTAATGAATTGTCATTCATTTTCGTACATTTCTCAGTAGCCTTTTCAAATCTTGTTTTTTTAATTTTCAGAGTTTCGATATTGCTGTTGAACAAAGCTTATTGAGAATGGTAGTTAAAGTTAATGGCTGCTTCGCGCCAAATTAGTTTGTTCACTAAAGGAGACGTCGGTTTGTTTCCCCTCAACGGTAATTATTTCTTTTATTTATTTTAAACATAAATAAAAGAGGAAATTGTACAACAAGTGTTATAAATATATTTGTATTACAGTGAATGTCTGTTACGTGGAGTTCTACTTGGAGAAAAATTAGAATTCCTATTTGGGGATCAAGTCAGTTTTCCGCTATAAATAAAGGGGTTTTCTTGATTGTAAATCAAATTTGTGAATCCCTTCTCTCTTCTCCCTTCTCTCTTCTCCCTCTCCCTCCTTAAAAAGAAAACTTTCTCTCGATATTGCTGTTTTAGGAGCACATTCGAAGCATGAAAAGTGGAGAATGTCTTTTTCATTATATCAATATCACTAATCGTTTCTCAACGTAGTTTCAATTGAGAAATAATTTTGTACATAGCAGAGTTGTACTCATGAAGAGACTTAAAGTCTTGCAGCCTCATATACATCCAATCATATCGTGCTTTTGGATGTATGACTATCTTCAAGTGGTCACATCTTTCTTTCTTGTTTTTTCACAAAACAAGTGGAACTTTGACGGTGAGATATTCAATTTTCAAAATTTCATCAAGATGATGACGTAAGATTATCATAGCTTTAGCACAGTCTTGATTTGATGCTTTATTTTCATCTTTAATGGTGTCTCCAAGACCCATAACATCCAAATGAATTTTTGCATTCAATACCCATGAAGAGAGACGACTTCTTATCAGCACGAGACTAAGGTAGTATTTATTTTCCTCTCTTCATTATCAGCATGAGACTAAGGTAGTATTTATTTTCCTTCTTTTTAATATGGCTAATCTTAAGAAACTTGAGTTTGTTGCCCTTTATAGTTCGGACAAAAACAACTACCTTTCATGGGTATTGAATGCAAAAATCCATTTGGATGTTATAAGTCTTGGAGACGCCATTAAAGATGAAAATAAAATATCAAAGTAAGATCGGGCTAAAACTATGATATTCTTGCATCATCATCTTGATGAAATTTTGAAAATTAAATATCTCACAATTAAGGATTCACTTGTTTTGTGGAAAATCCTGAAAGAAAGCTATGACCACTTGAAGATGGTCATATATGATTGGATGCATCTTAGTCTACAAGACTTTAAGTGTATTCATGAGTACAATTCCGTTATGTTCAGAATTACTTCTCAATTGAAACTATATGGAGAAACGATTAGTGATATTGATATGATATAAAAGATGTTCTCCACTTTTCATGCTTCGAATGTGCTCCTACAACAGCAATATCAAAAGAAAAGTTTCAAGAAGTATTCAGAATTGATTTCTCATCTTCTCGTGGCTGAACAAAATAATGATTTGTCAATAAAAAATTATGAGAACCGATCTACTGAATCTACATCATTCCCTGAAGTAATTGAGGTGTATGTCCACCATACTAGGCGTGGAAAAGTTCGCGCTCCTGATCGTGGACATGGTCGTGATTTTGGTCAAGAACGAAATTATTTTCTTGGTGTTAATCATTCATCAAAGAAAAATCAACATCAAAGGGAAAAAAGAAAGGATGAGAAGCGTGAAGCAGTCAAAGCGGGCTATTTTTGATGTGGTGCCAAAAGTCATCATGCACGTGATTGTCGTACTCCTAAACACTTAGTTGAGCTTTTTCAAGCATCACTAAAGAAGAAAGAGAAAAATCTTGAAGCAAATCTTATCTCTAAAAAGCATGCTAACATAACACACTTGGATGTAGCAGATTTCTTCGCACATCCTGAAGGAAAGATAGATCACTTGATTGGTGATGGTTTTGTGGCCATGAAAGACTAACAATTTTATTGTTTTTGCTAATGGTAGTAATTATTAAATAAATCATGTAAAGATAGTTATTTACATGAGTACTAATTTTTAATTAGTTTAATCATATTTTTATAGTTCATTATTGAATTGAGTTGAATTTGATTTTGGCTTAATTAAATGATAGCTTCTTTGTTTTGTTTACTTACTGCAAAGAAAAAATATATAATAATAAGAAAGCTCCATTGATTTGCTTATATGGAGACTCTTGACTGATGTAAACCTCTCTGTCATTCTTTGCAGCTAAATTTTTGTGTTTGTTGTTGTATTTGAATTGATTTTTATATATATTTGAAATTTTTTGGATGAATTTTTTAAGTTAAACACCAAATTTTATTATGTGTTTATATTAAACTAGGTCTTAAATTGGTCTAGTGAATAAATATTATAATTACTATTAGTTTATATTCTAATAGGTTTTGTATATTTTCATTTTTTTCCCTCTATTTTTGAATGATCGTTGAATTTGTTCAATAAATTGAGTGTATTAAGTATACCGAAAATAGTGTACTGAAAGGTTATTGAATATTTATTTAATTATTGTACATTAGTTAATGTGTTTTTCTTGTTCAATAATTGACCTTATTTATTTTTTTAAAAAGGACATTATTATTTTATTTTATTTGGAATCGTGATAGTATCAACCCATTTGTTCATGAGAATTTTTTGAATTTTTTTTCTGCTTTATTTGAAAATCAGTATTTAATCATAAACAACTTGAAGTTGTATTTGGAATTGGAATTTATAAAAATACCCAAAAACCTGTTTTCACATTTTCATGTTGTTGTTTTTTTCAAATTTACCCTAAAACTTTTATTTATTTAAATAACCTCATTTCAATTATGTTCTATATCTAAATCATTTCTTTTAAAGATGTACATTCAAATTTTAAATATTTTTTGCAAAACATATGATCAAATATAACTTCAACTCCAACTTTAAATATTTCAAATAAAGTAGTAATTTTTTTTATTTTCATAGTCAAACGTCCGAGTTGAATTGTGATTTTTTAGGCCTATAAAATATTCAAGTTAATAATCTCTATCCCACCTATGGCTAAAAATAAAGAATAAAAAGTGAAGTTTGGAAAACAAAGAACACGAGTACACAATATTAAATTGCTCGTTTCTTTTTCATGGATTTAAATCTACCTTGTCTCTCTATTTAAAACTATATAATTTTGTTTTTCCTAGCTTTTCTAATGCCCCTTTATGTACGCAGTTGCCCTCATATAATTACGAAAGAGTTCTCAATGCTTAAAAAATTATTTCATCATATGGAAAAATACAAGTGCAAATAACAACAATTACATAACTCAGTTACTAATCAAGCATCCAACCACAATAAATCCGAGGCGCTACACCAAGTTCAGCAGAACAAAGTTGAAATCCTACCGCCGCGTATGACTGGTTTCTCTGGCTACTAATAAATATAACTACTTAACCAAGAAAAGTATAAACTGATAAGCTGATGGCAAGGAAATCCAAAATCCTTCAAAGAACCAAAAGGGGAATTAAGTTGACAAACAAGGGCCATTCCAGTGATTGCTTATGCCCATGCAGGCCTGCTCTCCCTTGCAATATCATTCTTGATAGATTTCTGGATCCTTTTCACTACAAAGAAATACTGCCAAAGGCACAACAGAAGGGGCTTAGTGAGCCATACAATAAATCCAATATTTTATTAATGCACAAAGTGTACTTTAGATCGAGAGTTCACCTGGAATGCTAGTATAAAAGGAATTAGCACTTTGCCTCTATTGTTTGGATTTGGACCTTCAATCAGTTTTTGGTCAACCAAAATACCCTTGCTTCCACTTAAAACAGCATCTGTAATAGTTTGGACTAAATTGGGTATCCATGCAGTTCCACTTGGAAGAATCTGTAAACAATACAGACCAGTTTAAGCAGTTAGTACACGAATTATTTTTGCCAAAGGATGACATATTAATAGAAACAAATTGAAGAATAACCCAAACCTTTTCGTCACTTTCATTCTTGTTACATCTGCCACTATTCTCAACCAAGACAACAGGAATTGAAGCAGCCTAACAGCAAAGACAGCAATATAGTTAAGAGAAAATTATCAAACAACGGTATTGCAAAATGCATCACAGAAGCAAACTTGTTATCGCTGGTCCAAGACTCCACATAAACTTGCAATCAAGATGGCAGGTTTGCTAGAAAAACTGCTCTACCACAGTACCACTTCCATTCTCTTGCTTCACAAAGAAGAAGAAAACAGAAGCCAAAAATTACCTTTCACTATCAAAAAAGACGCAAAAAAGAAGAAGGGAAAGGCAGCATTTAACTTTCTTGAACTGAAGTTCAAGTAACGTTCACAAAAGTATAACATATATGATATATGGATACCAGAGAACCCTGGGGGCACCCCACCCCCCCCACCCCTCTCTCTTTTTTATAAGTACCAGAGACACAGTAGGAAAAGATTTCAATAGGATCTTTTTACACCTTCCAGTATCCGCAGATGAACAGACTGTCTAACAAAGAGAAGTCCTGGGAACAAATTAACTTTTGCTGGGAAAGGCTCTTCATTAGCTGATGCTTGATAAAGTACCAGCCATGACCTCCTTCCCCATGCGTGTCATGCACATAAATAATGGCATGTGCTAAGTATGTTAAGAGTCGAAGAAAAAGGAGTCACAAATACCGCCTGACAACCGTGCGGGAAGAACAAGACCATGAACTAGAGCAAAAGATGCCATGTTGTAAGAATGTAAACTAAGCATGTTAAGGGATTTCAGGGAGAAGATCATGAACTAGACCAGATGATGCCATGTTGTAGAATGTAAAATAAGCACGTTAAGAGAATTTCAAGGAGAAGAGATGACTAATTGATCCCTGTTTTACAATCATCATAAGCAGGAAGACACTAGACATGGAAAGGAAGCAAGTGTGGAGGCCGATGTGACTTCTTCCTAATAATGGTGATTGGTGACAGAAACAGTTCAGCTTTAAGTGAAGGACCTCTAGGGAGGCACTGCCATGTATGTCCGAGTGTCAAACTCAAGCATCTTTTAATCAGACATAGAATCTCCAACATTGAAAACGTGATTCAGGAGAGTACAGCAAAAAAAAGATCTATATTAAAATTCTGCATAAGAATTTGATTCACGAGAAAGTGAATTGTACAAGATTGTGATCATCCTGAAATATAACTTGAGCAAGAAGAGGAAGCACAATATTGTGACCAACCTGAATGTCTTGTTTCCTAATTCGAGCACCCATCCGGACGATTTTCAAAAGTGCCTCTGATCTTCGGGACGTGAATTCGTCATAAGTCAATCCATCAGGAGGGGAAAGCTGAGCATGAGTGAGAACCACAATTCCTCGGCGCCATATTTCCTTACCAAAACTATCAGTAATAGCCTTCACAATCTGCTTATCCAAGTTATCCACTCTATATGCATCCAGACGATCCACATATAGCAAAACATCAATTGTCTTGTTCAAGAGGAACCTGTTTGAAGTCAATTACCAGAAGATCATTATATATGAAAAAAAATAAAGGGAAATAAAAAGACCAGATAGATAGAACATTAAGGGGTCGTCTGGTTTGTGGGATAAAGGATAATAATCCTGGAATAAAATGCAGAATTACTTCATCCCGCATTTGGTTGAATTTTTTATTCTGGGATTAGTTTTTATTTGTATACCACCTTCAAAGCGGGATAACAATCCCGGACAAACACCAGAATAACCAAGATGCCCTTCTCTAAGACTCTCTCTCAAAGTCCTTTACAAACTCTAAGGTTAAAATAGGAAATAAAAGGTAATACCTTATACCAACTTATCTAGTGCAAAACCAAACACACATGATATATTATACCCCACATATCCCATTTTTAGTCCAAACATCTACAAAAATAAGTATATCCACTAAATAATCCGTCATTCCCGTATTATAATCCCGGGACATTTCACCAACCAAACGACCACTAACAGGATTAAACACAAGTATATATTATCAGAATAGGCCTTACTTCTTTATGAGATCAAGAGCCTGGTCATTGATGTATCCTCCTTCAACTAGCCCTGGGGTGTCAATTATGTTTAGTGTAAACCCTGCTCGTGAACGCGAAACCATCACCGGTCTGGGAGTTTCTGACTGAACAATCAACAATTTTATTTTAGTATCCATAACAAGAAAGGCAATAAACCTTTCACTTCCTCAATTTAATGCTGCAGGCAATACATACCTGAAATGCACTAACAGCAACTGCTCTTTCCCCGATAATTGAGTTCACCGTTGATGATTTTCCAACACCACCTTTCCCCATTACTAGAATTGTCAGAGTACTGACATTCTACGAGAAGTTAAATAAAGAGAGTTGCATTACATCAGACAATACATTATAGCAATAAACTTAACCATTTTACACAAATGCAGCACAAAACAAATGAATATCAACAGCAACGTTCAAAGCACTTTACTACTTTGGGGAAATAACAAATACTAACTACTTCACTCTTTACAGTTCAACTGAACTACAAACAAGAACCACCTTCATCGCTATTTATAAAGCACTTTTCATATTAAGACGTTCCAAAATGTTTGACATTGTTATGTAAATAACATTATTCTATGTGACTACCACAACTTTCAAAAATGTAAATTCCCTTACTTCCAATAGCAAATTTCAATGCAACAATTCTTATCAAACTAAACTTTAGTTTTATAACCATGGTGTCCAAGATTCGAAACAGAAACCTCATAGTTCCCACTTCATTGACCATTAGGCCACACCTTTGGGTGCACTAAACCTTTTTAACAACTAATTTAATATTTTCTCCACCACTAATACAATATACAAACTAGACCAGCCTGCCCTAATAATTTCATAAACACCTTGCGAAGAAATGGCAAACAGATAAGCAAGCCTTATGTTTGGATGTCACTTTGAAAGATCCTGCAATATTTTCCTATGACGGCCCAGTCAAAGGAGTATACTATCTTGTTCCAAAAGATTATTTTGCACTGTAAGCTTGGTTAACTGGGGCAATTAATAGTTAGACAAGTATCTAAAGACTGTATGCCCTATGGACTCTGGATAAGTAGAAGGTAAGACCACAGAGTGAGAGAAACTTATAAACGAGCACTAGTGACTGGTCTCAAAAGGAGAACCTGATCAGCAAAAGAAATCAGTTATCAATGCCTATGCTGACGATTCCAATTTGAATGAAGAACATATAAGGAACACCATTATATAAAATGAACCAAAAGCGAGTAACAAACAATTCAAATCAGAATGCAATGTAAGGAGAATTGGTTTAAAGAGAGATGCACACCTCCTGCTTCAGTTTTCCCAGTAATTCAAGCAACTTGGATTGAGTGGCAGCTGGAAACTGCTGTATTCCGGCCCATTCTCTAATTATTTGAGATGCCATGGATAGCTAAGAGGTAAAACAACTCCAGGTTAGAAATAAAACCACAGGGAAATTAGAGTCCAAAGAGATAGAAATATACTACAAAACCTCAGTACTGATCTAACCCTGAACCAATATAGTAAAAATTCGCGATGAAGTATCGAAAAACATTAGGGTTTTGCTTCAGTAAACAACCCAATTTCAAAAATACAATATGAATCAGAGAATTACGACGATAATCAACATAAACCATATATCTTGGTCTCAAAGAAAAAAAAATCATGGATAGCGTGTACATCAACCAGTAAAGCGTAAAAGTGTGATGAAAAAGAAGGAGATTAAAGCATAGAACAGGGAGAAAGCTCACCAATTGAATAGAGAAATGCAGTCAATTAATAGGAAGAATTATCCAGATATGGAGGAGCTATTAGCTCAGGAGGAAGAGAAAAGGGTTTAAGCTGGGAAAATCCTGGACGGCCTTATCGCCTTCGTAATTTGGTACCTTTCTCTCTCTCTCTCTCTCTCTCTCTCTCTCTCTCCTTCTCCTACTACAATTTCAATCTATATTTTTATATGTTTATGTTGGTTTCGTTTCATTTTATTTTATTTTATTTTTTGAGAAACTCGACATCAAAATAACATACTTATTAATTTAGTATCTATATTTGTACATTCTTTACTATCTATATTTATATGTTGTAAAACTTTTTAAAAATAAATTTTCATTTGTCAAAATTATTAGTATTTGATTATTTTATTAGTAATATTTAAAATCAAATAACTTTTTTATTGATTTGAACTATATAAACTACACAAATTGGACTTATTAAGTAAATTATTTATACAAATTGAACCCAATCTAATATATTTATGCTAACTGGACCCACAATTCAAACTATTTATATGATTGTCTCCTCTTGTTCTATTTACTGAATCACTGATACCATCGGAATATATATATATATATTTGGTATCTATTAGGGGTGGCAAAACCAAGCTCAACTCGACTCAATCCATTTTGATTTGGGTCGGTTATTGAACCGCTCATTTGTTAGCTCAACCCATCTCAATCCAATTCATTTTCAACCCATTAAAAATTGGGTTGATATGTAACCCAAATTGATTTTTGAGAAATCTTGTCAAAATATTATTAAATAACTTTTTATTTTATTTTATATGTTATACATAGTTATAATAAAGAAAAAATAATTTTATTAGGTACTAAAAGCTTATAAAATAACAAATAAAACTATTAAAACTTAGTAAAAATTGGGCGGGTTGAGTTATGACCCGTTACCTAACCCATTTTGACCCAAACAAATTTGGGTCGGGTCGGATCTTGACCCGTTTATTGTCTTGACCCATTTTGACCTGCCCAAATTTAACCCAACCCGCCCAATTGTCACCCCTAGTATCTACTATAATTTGATAGTATCAAACGGTCTTTTCATTGAAACACTATCTCTTCTTCTTTGATGTCAGAGTATACTATAATGGTATCAAAGGCTAATTGAATAGTGTTTTTTGTTTCTTCCTATTTCATACTATCAGATTATATATAAAGATATCAAACAGTAAATATAAATTAATAGTTAAAAAATAGAAAACATAAAAATAAGATAACCGCTTGTAAATAATTTTTCTTTTTAAGTACACATGTTCTTTGGATTAAGATTTAGCTCGTATAATTTATTTTTTCATAATATTTGAGATAACTAATATATAAAGTGCACTGAAATAATAATTCCAGACATCCAATACATTTACTGTACATAGTTTCCCAACTCTTAATTCATTTTCTTGATGAAGAAGGACACAACTAGAATTAAATTAATCGGACTCCCAATTCTAACATAAAAAAAAAATAGATTATACAGTAACAGTTGTATAGCTATAAAATCAAATATATATATATATAAAAAGAGAATCTTAGGCCCGTCTATGTAGCGCCATCACAAACCATAATTCTTTTTTAATTTATTTATTTTCAAAATTAGCTTTCTCCTTTCATGAAAAATCGTGACTTTTATGAAAAGTTGTGACTTTTATGAAGAGTTGCGATTTTTATGAAAAGTTGTGACTTTTATGAAAGATTGTGTCCTTTTCGAAGGGTTGTAAGTTTTTCAAAGAGTTGTGACATTTCCGATAAGGCACAATAAGCATTTGTTCACACTACCATTTATTGTCTATAAATAGAGGGATTTGCTCTCGTTTTGAAACAACGAAAATTCTGAACTTTTGCTTCTTCTTCTGCACAATTAAATATTCGTGTACTTTGCTCCTCTTGAGTGGCTCACTGACACCTTTGTTTTTATATCAATACACTGGTGAATATAATTGTTACATCCTGAGAGGATCTATTCTTTTAAATCTCGGGTACTAGAGGGGAATAATTTTCTTAAGGGGACACTGTGCATTCAGTGGGCTCAATTTTTTCCTCTCTGTTTCATTCTATTGTTACAGATCCTGCTATGTTTTTTTGCAGTCATTAATTTATGCTTATGATATTAATTGTTGTTTTTGAGTACATGTTTTAAACTTTGTTGTTTATGTTTCTGCAAAGTTATTGTTATAAGTATTTGTTAGTACAGATTAAATAACACAAGTTAATTGAGTATTCACGCAAGTTTTCTCTACTAAAATTGTTGAAGGTACAATAAAAAAATTCCTTAAAGATCTATACTACCATCTCTTGAAGACAAAATTCAAATTTGGTATGTCATTGTAAGGACATATAGACCTTAAAAACTTTATCGCACCTTGTGAACCAGGAAAAGAAGACAAGAATTAATAAACTTTTGGCATGGGTTCAAGGATGTGCCGGATGACCTATAGAGGAATATGACTAGACTGGAGCCTCTTTTAATCCCAAAGACATAGATAACTGCATAATAAATTAATTGTTCATATTCAATATGAAGTATGGACAAATTTTCAAGTTTACTGCAAGTTATACTTTTCTTGAAGTAATAAATGTGTTTCTCGACACTGCGATTGGAATAAAAGTGTAGTCTCAAATTGAACTCCACCACTCTGGTATGTTGATTTTAAAAAAATACTCAAACAAACTGAATAGTTTTGTGTAATATTTTCCCCTTTCAAGTATATATAATAAGTTGAATTGTTGTCCAATATGATACATTCTCTCATTAATTTTCCATTTTAATAATTACTCATGATACATTTTAATGGGGAACTTTAAAGTGATATATGTAAAGCAAAATGATGGGCTGAACTTTCTACACGTTAGAATTAGAATATTTGTTCATTTTTTTCAGCCTTTTAAATTTATTTATCCATTCACCGATGATTATTTACTTATTAAAAAATTTAATATCTCAGGTTGATGTTCATTTAATTCCCCTAAAATATCAAATAGTAACACTTGCCGGAAGTAAAAGGATAAATTATAAAATCAAATTAAAGGTGATTGATTGAATGATAAATGATAAGATGTTACAATTATCATTTTCCTTTACATTATTAACGTTCATTACTACGTAATTTTGTATGTAAGATAATATAGTATTTTAATTTTAATGACGAATAGATTTTAAGTATAATTTTATAAATTTTGTGATATTAAATTCCCGCGCGAGGCGCGGATTATTTTACTAGTTTAATAATATATATAAGGAAAATATTTTTAAATTTGGAAAGGTAATTGAGTAGTAGTATTGTTTTTGAATGGAAATTGACAAATAGTGCCATAGGTTTTGTTGCTCCCTCACCTCATAGCTACAACAAGGGTTGAACATACTCTCCCATGGAGACTCTGAAGTCAGCAGTTCCCGACGCCCTTAAGCAAGAAATATCCAAGAGCACACCCTCTCAACTTCCATCAACATGCTCTTCACTCCTCCATTTCCTCCAGAATTTGCCTCAATTTCATCAAGTTGTCTCTCTCCTTTTTTCTCTAGTACTTTTCTTTTTCGCTACTATGTGTTTCCTTGTATTGTATTTTGATAATTCTTGTTTCCATATGTCAATTTCTTGTTCTTCTTCTTCTTCTTCTGGTGCTCCTGTATACACGATTTGGACAAAGCAGTGCAATTTTGTTTACATTGTACTTTTTTGCTATTCCACAGATGATTAAGGACTTGACAGACCCTTCTGTGGCTCTATGTTGCAAGGAACGGAATGCTGCTTTGGAAAGCAAGTTTAAGGGCAATGAATGCTTCTCCAAAGGAGAGTATTCTAATGCATTGCTTTTCTATTCCAAGGTCAGTCAATTTTGTTTTTTCAAAATTATGTAATTGATATAGATAGGATAACTGGACAAGATTTTCCCAGAATTGGTATCTTGGTTCTATGATTTCATAATCAGACTAATCTTATAACATTATTTCTATCCTCTAGGAGTTGGGGTATTAGACAAATTTATAATAAAAATGCGAAAAAAGTGGAAAGAAAAGAAGAAGGAAGGTTTATATTGGTCTGGAACAACTAACAAGAAGTATGGTAAGCCAACAAACATACAACTACTAAAATAAAGTCAGTTCACTATTGAGACAACTCATCAAAGTTGTTTCAGATTCAGTGGCTAAACCTTCTGTTTGGACCTTTTCTATACTCGAGTTAAAGGCACCTGTATACTCATTCATAAAGGTACTCATCAAATATGTATTTCTAGTCTAAGCATGTAGGACTAGCTAATTTACTGCCAAGAAAAAAAGGAATTACAAAACTGGAATCTTTCATCTCACCAGGTAGGATTGATAAAAAATTATTGACATTCTATTCAAACCGTAACTACACCACGGATTGACTTTTAGCTGTTTCAGAATTCCTAGAGATAAGGATATTTCTGTTTTATGTGTGAAATATTAGATGCGTCATGTCGGTATTGAAAAGGGAGATTAAGAGAAGCCTTAAATTCATCTAATCTTCCCTCCAATGCCTTGTTCATGTGAACTCTGGTAAGTGAAAGAAGCAGCATTGGAGCAATGAAGAGGTGGAGAGAAATGTCGTTATCCTTGTGAAATTTCTGGTGATGGACTATCACTCTTTTAATTTGGGTGTTTAGCTGCGGGGTAATGAACATGCACACTTAGTGTCAGTTGATCTTCATCCACAACACGTTTTAAGAACTGCTTTCCTTCTACACTGTCTTTCCTGCTTTCCTTCTCTTATTTCTTTTGCATTTTAATTTTCACTCTTCTTCTGATAAGTATTTGACAATTCCTAATAGAAGATTGTTGTTGCCACTTCTGTGGATGGGATAGGCACTGCGTCTTGCTCCCGTAGATATGGAGATAAATCTGGTAGCATTCCTGTATGTGAACCGTGCTTCTACTTTGCAGGTGAATATTAAATGTTATCTATTTGCAAGCTGTTTCATGCTATTATTTTTAAAAATTGGTTCAATGGTAAGGATGCAACAGGTAATATGCGGTACGGGCGCTTGTCAAAAGTTCGAACTTTGTAATTGACTCGAAAATGATAGGAAATCTGGTATTTAAGTGGCACTAGGGTAGAAGGATGGGCCCATACTCCTCCGAGTTTCGAACCTATGGGACAACTGGGGTTGGCAAACTAACTGACATGGGATTTCTCAGTTATTAATTCTTTTTTTCAAATTGGTTTTTGTTATTTTCTTTTTTCATTTAGCAAACTATCCTCTTCTGAGTTCATTGGCACACTATAGTTATCATTAAGGAGAAAATAAAAAAGTTGGAATTGTTGATGGTAGTTTAATGAATTCTGGTGGGCTTCAAGTAAAAGACAGTCCGGACTACGTTTTCGCTGAGAAGCTATTTTTTTGTTTGAGAAGTTAATATATCTATTATCAACAAAGAGAGCTACACCAATGGTGTACTTTCAGTAATAATTACAAGTACTAGTTAGAGAAAGCAAAACCTACCACCTAGTCCCCCATAAACATTCTAAAACACTAGTAATGTCCTTATCTCTTGAGGGAATTCATGAATACACCAAAAATAGAAAAACACTAGACAGCTCAATTTCAATTTCTGGAAAGTGATACTCTTATCTTCAAAACATCTCTGGTTCCTCTCCTTCCATATTGTCAACCAGATGCAAGCTGGGATAGTCTTCCATCTGTCCTTGTGTCCTGGCAACTACCATCTCTGTTCCAGCAAGCCAGAACTTCTAATGTATTCCTTTGGCATAGTCCATCCGAGCCCTCTCAAATTGATGAAAAACTGCCAAAGTTGTTCTGTCACTTTACAGTGTAAGAAAAGATGATTTATTGTCTCAGCTTCAGATTCACAATAAGGCATCTGAAGCATAGATGAAGACCCCTTTTCATAAGTTTGTCTTGTGTTAAAACAGCTTGTCTGGCCACCAACCAAGTAAAACATGCCACCTTGTAAGATATCTGAACTTTCCAAATCATCTCCCAAGGCCAGGAACCAAATTGATGACCTGTATTGCTGTTGCATACTTGCATTTATAGGCAGATTTTACAGAGAATCTTCCCTGCTTGTCCTTCAACCAAACTAAACTGTCCACCTTGGTGGAATAATCCTTGAACTGTTCAAGGGTGTTGTAAAATTCTGTCAACCTTTCCACTTCCCAATCATTGAGCATTCTTCTAAAGCTGAGATTCCATCCTTGATTATCCCTGACTTCCAAGATTGTTGCTCTCTGCTGTTGGTTCAAAAGGTATATATCAGGAAACAAAATCTTCAAAGGTTGTTGACCAATCCAAAAAGAAAATAGTTCTGTTGGAGTTTGATAAACTTTCAGTGGACAGATATTTCACTGATTAAGAAATGTCAAAGGAGGTAGAGGCATTAATGGAGATATAGGAAAAAGCAGAAAAAGAGGAACTTGTTTAGCTAGAGAAGTTCAGGTGCTAGTGCTGAAAACACATGGTAGGAACTTTTAAAAATGATAGTTCCAAACAATCAATTTCCCAACCTGTTTTTCAGGAACAATTATGAGGTCACCTTGTATTCTGAAATCTGAATCATTTTGTTTCTCTCTTCATTAGCAATCAATACTTTGCATTCTTTTATTTACCAAACCAAATGTTTTTTTGTCTTCAGAAAATGGGTTTGCTTTTGGAGTGTTTACGAGATTGCAGCAGGGCCCTTAGAGTATCTCCACGCTATGCCAAGGTGAATGCGTCTGTACTCACTTTGCTCCTTTTTTCTTTGATAAAAATGCTTAAAGTTTTCCATTTCTTTTACTGTATATTGTTTTATCTTCTATTTCTTTTTTGAATGAAGAAGATACAACCTCTCTTTTGGGTCACAACGAGCAGTTGATCTTTTATAGTAGGAAGAGTTTGGAATGTCGGTGCTATTTATTCAAAAGGAAAACTGATCTAGTTTTTGTCCTCCTTCTGCTGTTTCTTTTTGACCAATAATTAATTGACTTCTTAAAGCTGATCTCAGATTAACTCCAGTGAGTGGCTGAGTGCTCGATATTACATTTGGCAGAACATTCAGTTTTCCTCTGTCAAGCATCATACTCCATTCTATTCCATATAATCTTCACGTTCTTTATAGTATATACTGTTGACAGAAAATCAATGGATACAACAGTTAAATACTATATTTTGGGGGGATTTAAAGCTAATTCTATATTAATTTCTTCAGTTTCTTGATTAACTCTCTCTTTCACATCTCAACCAAGCGAAACTGTTGTCTTTCAATTATACTTTATTTTAGGCATGGTTCCGGAGAGGTAAAGCAAACATTTCTTTGGGTAAATTTGAGGATGCAATTCGAGATCTGAATATCTCATTAATGTTAGAGATATCTTCAAGTGGAAAAAGACAGATTGAAGCAGAACTAAAGATTGCACTAGATAAATTCAAGAGAATAGGGATCCCAGGGAAGAAAACCAACCAGAATCAGTCAGAAGTTCCTGGTAAGACTCTATTGGTGACAAATTAATGTTTCTCTCTTCTTAGAAGACCAGCTGTTAATCCTATGATGCCTAATTATGTTTTTATTCCCAAAAATAGAAAAAGACCAGCTGTTTATCCCTGAATCCTTCCTAAAAAGTACCCAGTGACAATTTCGTTGTCTGTTATATTATATGTTTCTTTTGAATGTGAAAAGCTATGCTTGCACCTTCATCATACTTAACTCCTCCACATTCAAGGTTACATGTATTAAACTGATCTCATATTCTCATTAATATAATTATTTGATGTGCTTGAAAGATTGACTCTGATGCTGAACGGCCGATATCTATTCTTATAGAAGTGCTACTGTTGAGGACAGCAATGTTCATCCTGTTTCCTTCGTTCTACTCCAGCATTAGATGCTACATTTTTTTTTCTGTCATTTGATGTTTAGGTCAGCAAGCTATGCTTTTTCTGCAGTGACTCAATTATCAAACTTTTTTATCAGTTAGCATTCCAACGTGTTACATGACACTATTTTCCATACCTAGCAAAGTACTGAAGCAGCTTGATAGGATCAGGAGGAATTTCCTCTGGGAGGGTAACAGCAAGGATCATAAGTTTCACCTGGTAAAGTGGACAAAAGTGGTGCTGCCAAAACAATTGGAAGGATTGGGCATAAAAGATTTAGCTCTTCACAACAAATGCTTACTCATGAAATGGTTATGGAGGTACACTCAAGTGGATCAAACTCTTCGGAAGGAAGTAATCAAGGCAAAACATGGAGTCCAAAATCATTGGTGCTCCAAGCTGTCCAGATCCCCTCATGGTGTAGGCCTATGGAAGAGTATATGCAAGCTTAAAGATGAGTTCTTTCAAAACGCTAAGTTGGCAGCAGGTAATGGTATATAAATCAGGTTTTGGAAGGATAGGTGGCTGGACAATATCATTCTGATAGAGGAATTCCCAAGTCTATTTCAAATAGCACATGAACCAAATTCTTCCATTTCTCACTATAGGGCAGACAACACATGGAATGCATTATTCAGAAGGAACCTACAAAACTGGGAAATCGAAGAAGTGGTCAACTTGTTTTTTAGGCTAGAAGGCCAGGTGATAAATGTCCAGGAATCAGACAAGTTAAGGTGGGGTAGTGACAAGGATGGTAATACTCAGTGAAAGCAGGCTATGCAAACTCATATGCTCCTAATGAAGTGCTTGATAACTGGCCATGGAAATTGATATGAAAGACTAAGCTCCCAACAAAGATCATATGCTTCGGTTGGACAACTCTTCATGAAACTTGCCTCACTTAAGACAACCTTAAAAAAGGAAAAAATCTGTTTTCCAATAGATGTTACATGTGCCAACAGAACCTTGAGTCCAACAACCATATTTTTACATTGTACAATCGCTGCTAACTTATGGAGTATGTTTTTGTCTATATTTGGTATTAATTGGGTAATGCAACATAGCACCAAAGAGGTCTTTGAATGCTGGTGCAATTGGAGAGTTGGTAAGGCCATCAAGCCAATCTGGAAGATGATACCTGCTAGTATCTTTTGTGTATATGGTCAGAAAGAAACAACAGATGTTTTGAAGGTTTATCAACTCCATATCACTCCGTTAAGGCTAGGTGTCTTTTGTATTTATACAGTTGGCATAGTCTTTCACCCATAGATTCAACTGAGAACTTTTTGAACTTTGTTAGCTCCTTGGTACTGGTTTAGTCTTTATTTGTAATTGAGCTAACAAAGTTTTGTCATCTTCCTAACTTTTGTACTATTCTGCATCTTCTTGATGCCAGCAATGAAATTTCTTATTTCTTTGTTAAAAAAAACAAAAAAAAAACAATTTTGTTTTATCAGTAAGCATTCAAACAACTGTGCACCCCAAAGTGCATGAATATGTATAAGCAAAAATCAGTAGTCCTTTATAAATGCAGGGAACTAGAAATACACGGTGTTAGTATCATGAACATATGGCATCTTAACCAAAATTTACTTTATCAAACTTAAGGTGGATTTGATCTTTAGTTACCTGCCAGTATTCAACTTATAGATTATGGTGACTCCATTTCCACCAGTTTTGTGCCTATTATCTGCTATCTTATCTTTGAACAATGAAGCATATAAATCTTGCCTTATCAAAATAAAAAATACAATAAACAAAGTATACTGTTGCACACTTTTTTTTTGGATAACCGTGGTGTCCCAGCCAGCTTGTGCGCTTCTCGACTAATTCCATGGTATACCTGCCACTTTTGTACTCTTTTCTTGGCATCTTAAAGGATTACCTTTATTTATTGGTAAAGTTTGTGCACATTCTACTATGAAAAGTATTCAAATTCTAATGCTGATTAAGCACCAAAAAACTGTTCATCATTCTCTTCATCGTGTATTGTTTGTGCATGGCGTTATGTTTATCAAAATCAGGTAGCTCTTGATTTGCTTTGCTATATGGTGACATGCTTCTCTTCTCCTTTGATTTCTTATAATGTAGGTCTTATGTGACAGATGAGCCAGACCAAGTAAAACTTCAGTGTTTGCTTACTACAACCAAGGGGAGAGGAATGTTTTGTGTGGACGATGTTTCTGAAGCGTCCTTAGTTCATAAAGAAGATCCTTATGCTGCGGTATGAGCCAAACCTTCCGCCTTTCACAATGTCAACTACTTTTTTTTTTTTTGATAACGGCAGTGATTGGGCTAAGGTTGCACGCACCTCAACTAATTCCATGGTGTACCTGCTACCTACCGCCATCACCAAGTACTGGGTAACTCTATCCAACAAGGCTTGGATATATGGAAAAAAATCACCTAGTGTTATTTGCCTCTATTGGGATTTGAACTTGAGACCTTATGGTTCTTAACCTACTTCATTGACCACCCTTGGGTGCAGTGTCAACTACTCTTCTTATTTTCTTGACGAGTCTAATTTTTTCCGAGGGGTGCATTTTCTTTTATAATATTCGTGGCATCCAAATAATCATTTTCTCCTTCTGCTCCCCCTTCATCTTTCTTGGGACTCTGATACAGCTCACTCTGAGGATCTTTAGTTTTTCACAGACCAGTAATAAACATTAAAATTATGAAGCACTAACCATTTGCTTCAAGGCTATTTGGTTCTTACCATGCTGAGTTCAATGCAGGTTATCTTGAAGAAATGTCGGGAGACTCACTGCCATTTTTGCTTCAATGAACTGCCAGCAGATGCCGTTTCTTGTGCATCATGTTCAATTCCATTATACTGCAGTGACTGGTGTCAAATACAAGCCGGCGCGCAAAAGTTTGATAGGAGCTCTAATACTTTTAGTGGTCTTGAGGGCTTATCAGATGATCTGAAGAACTATATGTCAGATGTTGTTCTGGCAGGCGCTCCTACTTTAGATACTGGGCATATTGCTGAGCACAGGCATGAATGTCAAGGTTTTCATTGGCCTCTGATATTACCGTCAGAAGTAGTTTTGGCTGGTAGAATCCTTGTGAAAGTCATCGAGCAAAACAGACGCGCCAGTGCTGATTCTAACCTTATTGGGTTCCTGGTAAATGCTCAAATGTTTGGGTTTTGTTTTTCTTGTCTGTGTTTCCAAGAAACATCTAATTGGATAGCTGATGACTGGATTTTGTAGGATCTTTCTCACAATTATCTACAGCTCCCTCCTGAAAGCAAATTGGAGATGCATATCTACTCTATCATTCTACTGCACTGTCTTCAGCATTTTTACAGAACTGAACTGCCCATTAGTGGGATAATGGTTTCAAAGGCAAGATCCTTTCTCCAGAAATTCTTTGCATTCTGAATGAAGAAGTTGCATGCAGGTTTCATGCTGATTGTATAATGATATTATTCTTTGCATCTCTGTAAACTAGCAAATATTCTACATTAATCATTCTCCAGATTCCAGAGAGGAAAAAGAAAAGGAAGAAGAAGAAAAGAAAAACATAAGCCCATGAAGATGAAATGACTGTGTCTAAATATGCAGCTATACCCAAAATTTTGTTAGGTTCAGTCTGGACAAGCTGGCTTTGTGGATTTGTAAACCTATGTGTCCATATAAATTGCTTTTGATGTATTCTTAAAAACTGCTAATTTTACTGTTTAACACTGTAAAGAGCTGAATGTTTTGGGACGGATTGATAAAGAGAATATACATCTTATTTCTGTTTGGGGCACTTTTTTATTTTAACTCAGCATGATCCTCATATTTTTGCTTTGTTGGTTTGGTGGTACTGTGAATCTCTTTCATTTAAACAAAGAAAGGAGAGATGCAGTAATATCTTTTTTTGAGAACCCTAATATGCTTTAGTACTTGGTCATTACCATATGTCTCTGTGGCTTCCTACATCTTAACTGTTTGAACTTTGGATACAGAAGTATAACTCTACTGAATTCCCTCCTTTGAATCCATGAATTATATGGAAAAATCACTCTAGCATTAGATTTTGGGTGATCCTCAGAGCCATTGTTTTCCTTGCAGCCAGTTATCCTTCTTTCTCAAATCCAAGTAAATTCCATGGCAGTTGTCCATATGCAAGCTCCAGAGGTAAAAGGGCCAATATACGAGCCTGGGAATGCTTTAACCAGTAATTTAGAACAAGTATGTACTTCTCTGACACACATTTTCTATGTCTTGTGCATTAGTTTACTGTACATCTTAGCTTAAATTGGCACTCACAGGTCATTGCAGAGAGCATAGAATATCATTGACTAGTACAATGTTATTTTTCAGAAATTTGAGTTTGGTAAAGCTTCAAGCTGTGGTTTTAATGTTTCATTTTACAGGTTAAAGTGGGTCAAGCTGTTTATGTAGCTGGTAGTTTTTTCAACCACTCTTGCCAGCCAAACATCCACACATATTTTCTTTCACGCACCCTCCATGTACAAGCCACAGAATACGTTTTAGCTGGTTCTGAACTGGAGCTATCTTATGGCCCCCAGGTAACCATGTTTAGTTATAGCCTCTCTGTCTTTATTTTTTCAGATTTAGGATTTTGGAGTCTTAACATTAGCACCTTTATCTTGCTTTCTGAGGTTTTAATATCACATCCTTAGATTTTCCTGTGAATGCTAAATAGAAGTAGTCAGCAGCAGTCCACACAAATTCCTAGGTCATTGCTCTCATTATGATTTTGTAACTGAAGAAAGAAATTCTGAGCATTAGATTATTTCAAGAATGATCAAGAGTAAAAAGTATCATAGATTTCAAGATCTTCCTATAACCTTTTAAAGGAAACCAAAATAAAAGGGGAAGGGAGGGGGAGGGGGAGAGGGGGGAGGGTAGAGGGTGTCAGTTTTACTGAATGAATGCTCTCAAATGAGAGTTCTTCCATTAAATAGAAAGAATTCTGATTTACATGCCTAAAAATCTGCTATATATCCCTAAATATATGCTATTCCTAATTGTAATATCTCTGAAAATATGCTACATTAATCTATGCTATCTCCTATCATCATTACACAAATATTTAGAGTTATAAC
>JAJONR010008454.1:0-46689 GCA_029582245.1 Solanum etuberosum | reverse complement strand
ATACTTCATTCATTCACATTGAATATCATATGTTTCTTAAAAATAATGAATGAAATGAGTATTTTATCATAATACATATATTAAATTAATTAATGTTTAGTATGAGGTCTTGAAAAATAATTTGTGAAATAAGTTATTAATGTTAAGAATAAAATATAATATTTTTTAAATATGTTAAAAGTGATAAGTAAAGGTAAAAAACTATTTTTAAAATAATGGATAAATAAAAATGAACGGAAGAACTATGTCACTTCTACTTATTTATGATTCAATATATGAAGGATAGATGATCCATTGATATTAATCTAATCTAATTAGAGTGCTTTTGGTACTTTGTAGAGTTGTACATATATAAGCAAATATTGAAAATCATATTTACTTTTCTTATTTCTAACCATCGAAAAGATTCATCCTAGATTATTTTAGCAAATAGCAGAATTGTGGCTAGAGAATTATACTAGCGACCTACCCAATTTATTGCAAAACGTATTGCAATTATAATTAGAGATGTTTTTTCTCTTGATTAAAGAAACAGATTATTACTCGATCTATTATTAATAAATATAGAAACTCTTATAGAATTTTAAAGTAATTTTGGCTTAAATTTTACATAGGAGACTCCTGTATATTGGGACGTAAAACTGTAATATTCAGGATAATGGATAAAATTATTTTGGGCAAAAAACTTTTTAGTATGAAGTTAATTTTGGGACAAATTATGTTGTCACAATTTATTTATTCTTCTGTTTGTCTTGGAAATGGTGCTCTACGTTTTCTGTGCTTCACGAGGTCAACTATATGATTTTTAAATTAATTTTCAGTTGATAAAATGAGTAAATTTTGATAAACTTTAAGTTCCAAAATAAATGAAAGAGATTGAAAATAAAATAAGGGTCAAAACATTTAATATTTAAAATATGAATCGGATAATTGATTTTTCAAATTTTAGATATGCATTATACACTTCAAAAATTATCATTGAAGTATTTAAGAAATACTTTAATACTACAATCAAATAAATAAATTGTCTCCCTAAATATCAATGTTATGATCAGAGACGTATCTAGAGGGGTTCTGTGGGTTCGCGTGAACCCATGCTCTCCTATCTAGATTATATATTGTAGTGTTATATTTTTTAAAAAAAATACTTAAATATAGAGGTGTGAACCCACAGTAAAAGTAGCATATAATTACGATGATGATTGAGTGCAGCTTTCTAAGCAAAGATAAAAATTCAAATCTTATACTCCCTCCGTCCACTATTGTTTGTCAGGATAAGATCATGCACAACCCTTAAGAAAAATTTAATATAAGGTGCAATTTGACTAATATAACCCTACTATCAATCATTATTAAAATGATTTGTACTTTTTGAAAACCGTAAAAACAACTTTTTTCACATTAAAGTAGTCTTGTAACTTTAAAATGACCAATACTTTTTGAAACCAGTAGTTATGTAATTATTAAGGACAAAATTGAAAAAAAGTGACTAATTGTTTCTTGATTGTTTAAATTGACAATTAATTTTGGACAACTATTTTTAGTATACCTGACAAACAATAGTGGACAGAGGGAGTATCTATCTTATTTTTGTTAGTAACATCCCTCCAAGTGGTTATCGGTAACAATTTTGGCATTTCGATCAATTTTTCTTTTATTTTTTTTGCTTTAATCTTTCAAAATTTTCAAGTGTGTAACATTGGACATTCCTAAAAAAAATTAGCACGGTAAAAATTTTAAATAATTAAATCAAATGTGTATATTGAAATTTAATACTAGTAGTATCTATATATTGGATCTATAATTTTTAAAATTTAACCGTGTTAAGAACGTAAAAGTCAAACCAATCAAATTTATATCTTAGATGCATCTTTTCGCAATAGTGCACCCATTCTTCCAAAATCCTGGATACGCCTCTGATCATGATGAATAGAGATAAGACTATATACACATCATTTTTTCCAAAATCATTTTATGAAATTACACTGAATATATTGTTATATCTTCCTAAGTAATATAACGAAATGTTAAACGTGACAATTAGCTAGAGCAGAGTAATACTACAATGAAAACTTACCCTCATTTGTTATTTTCAAATAATCAAAAGAGCAAACATAGAAAAGTTTATGGGAGTGGTAAAAAAAGAAAAATAATCAAATCGATAATAACATGTCAAGTGTTGTTTACCCACGGTTTAATTACTTAATTTTGCATGCACTCAAGAATTTGACTTAGTATCAATGAAGTGAATTATGAATCATAAAGTCTCAAGTTTAAATTTCAACAAAAATAACAATACTAAGTGATTTCTGCTTAATAAACAAAATTACATATACCGTTTATTGATCGAAGGTGACATATCTTGTCAAATTAGTTGAAGTATATACGAGCAAACCTTGATCTACTGCTTAACCATAAAAAAGGTATAACTTAATTGTAACTATAATTAGTGTACATATTTAATTACCTCAATCTACCACTCAACCATAATAAAATAATATGATATGATATATTCATACCACCTAAGTTCTTGTGAATGGTCCATGGACTATGCACCTATCAGATTTTCTATACAAATTCACCAATTTTAAAAGAAAAAAACTTCATTGTACTAAATATCGTTCATGAACGTGAATAATTTTTTATACGTTAGAGGATGCATCTGTCGTCCACTTTAACTTATCACATTTTCTGTTGAAAATTAATTTGATTAATCTTCAAAGCTAATACAGATTTCATTTGTCCACTTTAACTTATCACATTTTTTTCTGAGAGTTAATTTGATTAATCTTCAAAGCTAATACAGATGAAAAAGTTATCATTTTTCTCATATTAATATAACAAAAAAGTAATTTTAAAATATTAGTCATAATTCGAATAGTTTGAATCTCGAGAAACAAGGTATAAACAAAAACTTTGGAAAGATACAAAGAAAAGCATATATTACTACACAAACGTGCTTACAGAGCAGGTTTCTTTCATAAGTATCCTAAATTTACTATCAAGAAACATACTTCTCTACTTTTTAGTGACTGTATTCTTTAAAAAATGCATGCAGCTTCTTCAACCTCATCATTTTCTTGAAGTTTACTGTTTTAAATCCTGAAAAGAATCAGCAAAAAATTTGCATTTGTCATGGGAATTGCAAATTCAGTGCAGGGTTCATGGTGGCTTCTTGTATTCATGGTGTTTCTTCTGTTTAATTTATCAGATGAGTTCT
This sequence comes from Solanum etuberosum, assembly GCA_029582245.1. Taxonomy (NCBI): domain Eukaryota; kingdom Viridiplantae; phylum Streptophyta; class Magnoliopsida; order Solanales; family Solanaceae; genus Solanum; species Solanum etuberosum. The sequence goes on along the minus strand of JAJONR010008454.1, from coordinate 43,469 downwards.
TAGAACCTTCACAATCTGAAGCTATAGTGAAAATCAAGCAGCTTTTGAACTTCCCTCAAGATTTGAGTAGTTGGAGTGACAACACAGATTTTTGTAACAGTGAGCCAAACACTGCCTTAACACTCATGTGTTATGAAGATAACATAACACAGCTTCATATTTCTGGCTATAACTGGTTTCCTAATTTGCCTCAGGGGTTTTCTACAGATACCCTTTTCTCTAATCTTGCTCTTTTGCCTAATTTAAAGGTGCTTTCTTTGGTTTCTTTAGGTTTGAGAGGAACTTTACCTAAAAAGATTGGATTTTTATCTTCTTTGGAGATTGTTAATATCAGTTCAAACTTCTTTTATGGTGAGATTCCAGGAGAGATTTCACATTTGAAGAGTCTTCAGACACTTATATTGGATAATAATAAGTTTACAGGTCAAGTTCCTGAAGGGGTAGGTTTACTTCATTCTTTGTCTGTTTTGAGTTTCAAGAACAATTCATTTTCTGGTTCATTGCCTAATTCTTTGTCAAATTTACAAACCCTAAGAATCCTTTCTATTTCTGGTAATAATTTTTCTGGGGTTGTTCCAAACCTTCATAATCTGTCAAATCTACAAGTTCTTGATTTGGAAAGTAACAATCTTGGACCTAATTTCCCTAATATTCCAACCAAGTTGGTATCTTTGGTACTTAGGAAGAACAAGTTCAGTTTAGGGGTACCAAAAGAACTGAGTTCATGTTATCAGTTAAAGAAACTTGATATTTCTTCTAATGAACTTGTTGGACCCTTTTCACCAACAATTTTATCATTGCCATCACTCAGCTATTTGGATATTTCTGGAAATAAACTAACTGGGAAGCTTCTAAAGAATGTGACATGTAGTCAAGACCTTTCTTTTGTGAATTTATCATCAAATTACTTGACAGGAGAGTTGCCTGATGGCTTGCACCCTAGTTCTGGTTCCAAGATTGTATTGTTTTCTGGGAATTGTCTGTCGAATAAAGAGCAATGGCAGCATCCTTATTCATTTTGCCATAATGAAGCTTTGGCTGTTAGTATTGAGCCTCATAAGGGAAAGGTTAAAGGGGGAAATGGTAAAGCTGTTCTTGCATCAAGTATGGTAGGAGGTTTTGTTGGAGTAGTAGCGATTGTCGGTTTGGCTTTCGTGGTTGTTAGAAGAGAGTATGCCAAGAAGAAAGCTAGCAAAGCCCCTCAAACAAGATTGATGCTTGAAAAAGTCTCTCCTGCTCACACCCTTAAGCTGCTTAATGATGCAAGTAAGCTCTCTCTTTCTCTCACACAAACACATTATGTTAATGATTTCATATTGTGAAAGTTTTTAGATCCTGATAATTGTAAATCTAATGCTCTGTAAGGTCTGTGTACAGTGTACACTCTACCTTCCCCTAATCCCACTTGTGGAATTACACTGAATATGTTGTTGTTGTTGTTATTGTTGTCATTGTACTTGAAAAGTCTATAAACATTTGAATTTCTCCACAAAAGGAGTTTCTTTATATATAGATTGAAAATATCAATTTGCTTCAGGAAATTGTCCAATACTGTGCTATTGGAATAAACTCTGTTCTTGCCTATATTTTAAGATGTATCTTGATCTTTGATTTTTGATAGGGTATCTTTCTGCAACGAGGAAGTTGGGATTGCTTGGGGCCCCTCCTTATCGAACATTTGTCTTGGATGAGCTTCGAGAGGCCACTAATAACTTTGATATATCAAATCTAATCGGTGCAAGCTCCAGTGGGCAGGTATGGATTTCCTTACTAAATACTGTAAGACTGTTTGAACAATGTTAGTCCACATGGACTGTTTTGTAGTTCATTCCTCAATTCTCTTGCATCTATGGTGAATGCTGATTGTGCTTTTCTATATTCTGAACAATAGATTTACAAAGGGCGTCTCACAGATGGCACTGTGGTTGCTATAAGAAGCATAAAAATGAGGAAAAGGCATAGTGTCCAGTCCTACACTCACCAACTAGGGCGTATTTCAAAGATCAGATACTGCCATTTAGTTAGTACTATTGGACACTGCTTTGAGTGCTACCAAGATGACTCAAGTGTTAGCCGAATATGTTTAGTCTTTGAATACGTGCCAAATGTGACGCTGCGGGGGGTCATATCAGGTATATAGTCTAGATAACTTCATCTGCTTCGCGAGTTATCATTTGGCACAACAACTGCAACAGTTTATAATTGAGCATTTAGTTTTAGCTATTTGACTATTTCTACCGTATTACATAAATTATACAAAGTCTAAGTAAATGACTTCTTGGTACGTAGACGTTATAGAAAACAAGCATCTATGCAACAATCTGTTCCATATTGTTTTGATACAGATTACTAGATTGTCCTAAATCACGACAAGTACCTACTACATTATACTTCTTGTCAAAAGTGCTGATGAATTTTAAGGAGACATGAAATGCTTTTAATTTCTTTCTCCTAGATTATGCAACGTGTTGTTTCTTCTTTGCCCGATGCTTAAATGTACAGGTGTTTATTGTCTTTAAGACAGTTCTGAATTCTTATTGTGGACTTCTTTGCAAACACTCGGTTTTGTAGAAGCAAAGTCAGCTCAAAAATTTACATGGACGCAACGGATGTCAGCTGCAATAGGGATAGCAAAGGGAATTCAGTTCCTTCATACTGGAATAGTTCCAGGGATATTCTCCAATCAATTGAAGATTACAGATGTATTACTGGATCAGAATTTCCACGTAAAGATTAGCAAATACAATCTGCCTTTATTAATTGAAAATAAGAAAATGGTATGCAAACCTCTCTTCTCTACTATATCCTCTCTTAATCACTCATTTCATTCTTGAACATTCATCATTTCGTTATTGCAACTGTTCTTAGGATACTGGACCGTCTTCTAGTGGATCAAAGGGAAATGATGGGCAAAGGTAAATGATCTCATCATTCTCAGCTGCTACTGCTACATTTTAGTTCTTCATTACTCCACTTTTATGGTTCGATTTCAGAAGCAATTATTGGAAACTAATCTTTGTTATACTTCTAAATGCAAATTGGTCTAAAAAGGTTTTAGAGAGTCTTAAGCGTATCTCGACCAATTCTAGACAACACCTCTCCAGCCACTGCTATTGGGGGTAGGCACCGATATAGCATCATCCCGTTCATTGGTTATGATTCCTGAAACAATATATAGAACCATAGACTTGGACCGTCTTAGGAGATTCCGAGATAGAACTCTACCGTTATCATAAGCAGCAAGTAACCTACTAGTTAATGTCAAGTCATGCCTCACACTTTGTTTTATTTCTTCATTCGCTTTCTTCTACTGGCACTATACTGTTTCAAGTATTTTTTTCCCTCCCCCCATTGAAAAAACAATACCTTTTTTGTTATCTTACTCTATTAACCTCAGAAACAAAAAACCTGGACTTTCGTCATATTAATGAATTACTTTTCTTGTTAATATCTCCCTGAATGCAGGTTAAAATACGAGGAGAAAGATGATGTGTACGACTTTGGAGTAATCTTACTTGAAATCATATCGGGAAGGACAATCGATACAAAAAATGATATAAATGTTTCTAAAGACATTGTAAGAGTCACTTATGACATTTATGAGAAATTCTTTCATGTCATCAAGTTAAAGAACTATTTTGTTAAAAACTTTTCTTGCTGTTCTTATTGCAGCTAATAGTTAGCTTAACAGCTGATGAAATAGCTCGGAGGAACATCATTGATCCAGCTATTCGGAAGGAATGCTCAGATAGTTCTCTTAGAACATTAATGGAACTATGCATAAAATGTCTTTCAGATGAACCATCGCAACGTCCTTCTGTAGAAGACTTGATATGGAACTTGCAGTTTGCAGCTCAGGTCGAAGACCCTTGGAATAGAGACACTTATGGCAACCAAGAGTCCCCTGGTCATGTGTAAGAACTTATGCAAATATCCAATGATCAATGGACCTTTTCTTGTACAAAATGTAACATTATACCACTAGGATGATAATTAGTTTCAATTATTTAGTAAGTCTCTATTGCAACACTTTTGGCTATGAGGTTTCAGTACTCTTTTGAGGTTAACTCTACATTTGAGCCAAAATTTGTTAGCAAATGGTTATTATTGCACATTTTTTTTAACGAGGCCAAAATTTAAAAAGTGGGCCTTGCACCGACCATCCAATGGAACATGGACTAAACGGCACCCAAAAATGTTATTTGTGAAAACCATCCCTCAGCCAAATGATTATCATTAGACTACTATTTGGAATCCAAATGAATACTTGATTTATTATGAAAAAATGTTGATTTGAAAAGTTAATTTATTAGTAATAGTTTAAAAAAATTCACAAGAAAAGAATAAATCAATCTTTTGTACTTTTTAGAAAATCGTTCAAATTCTTGTTGATCTTAGTCACTTTCTTTGTTACGCTTAGATAACTCTATCCATCAAAAATTATAAACACGACAAAAAAAGTATCAACTAAAAATTTCTGTAGAGAGATTTTTTTTATGGAAACTTCTGTGAAATATGAGACCATAGAGACTCGTTCAACCATAATTTTCATTGACAAGATATCATGTTACGTTTCAAAATGGGGGCTGAATTCATGGAAAATCATGTGTAGGTGGATTCTTTCATGACATTTCATAAGTTAACGACTTCAAACTTTGACTTTTTATACTCAAATTCATTTCTTTATGCTTATTTCTGGGCAAATCATCGTGATTTGCAGATTTAAGATTTAAATTTTATAAGTTTTTATAACAATCTCAAATTACTAATATACTATAATGATTGATTTTACAAAAGCTACTACATTTCCGTGAACCTATACCTTGTACTCTAGATCCACCATTGCTCAACCATACTATAGAGGCGAATTTAGAATGGATTTCTATGAGTTCAATTGAATCAATTACTTTTGACTTAAACTATATATACATATAAAAAAGTTGAAATGTGAACATACAATAAGATCACCTCTTCTCTACCACATGACATACACTTTCATACACTTTCAAACACATAATGTGGTTGACTAATGAAGCCTACCATAAAGGAGTTTCTTGGTTTCTAAGCAAATTAGATAAACTAGAATTAAAATAGTAGTCAATCATTATACATGGAACTTTCATCTCAATGTAAACCTTAGAAAGGTATCAATGACCCTTTTAACAGTTGACACAATGGGCAAATTCACAATTCACTGGCTTGGTACTAACACCATGCAATGAGTAAATCTCACTAAGTGGTGTCTAAGGAGGGTAGAGTGTACGCAGACCTTACCTCTACCTCCACGAGGTAGAGAGGCTGTTTAGATTAAGTGTAACATGAGGCAATAATCTAGATAGAGACAGGGAAGTAACATTTAACAAAATCCTTGAGTGTATGCTCATTCTATTGATGAAAATTGGTGTTACATGAGGGTATATAACCAGTATTGTACAGTTTTTTAATGTACAATTGATGTGCATGAATAGCAAAGAATGGACCTGAATACTAACTACTCCTATCCTTTGGATACCAAAACAAACAAAATCCGGTAACGAGGAGGTAATCTCCAAAGTAACCAAAAGAAATATAAAAATAAAACTTTTTACAAGCAGAAGTGATGGAGAAGAGAACTGAGAAAAAAGCTCAATCATCTTCGAGGAGGGTCAACAATTGGATTCATTTCTATTTCTGCAGTCTGAGAGTCTCTTAAATTTCTGAACTTCTCTCCTTCTCTTGCAATCTGTATATCACGAGGTCTAGCATGCTGAATGAAAGCTTTGACAATAAAACGGGGAGCAAGTGCAGCTATTGTTATGGAAAGCAAGCAAAACCAGAATTTAGCTTCCCCGGCTGCATGGAAAATGGCCCTGCAAAAATGATTTTACATGCAAATCAGTCTATACTTCTCTGACTTGATTAGTTTGTCAGCATAAATCAAGAGAATCCTGAAAACTTCTTTGTTACCATGTGAGCTGGTAAGTTGTGAAGAAAAATTAAAACTGAAAAAAGTTTTCTTGGTTGATTTACAAGATACGAGCAGAAATACTAATGGTCATCGTGATTCAATTTTACCAAGTGCAGCTTCTGCATGGGAAATCAAATTCCAAAATACATTCTCTTGCAGATTTAAATTTTGGAAGGGACAGGGATCTGAAAACTGCAACGAAATACACACAGACACTACTATACGGGACATCTATTTTTCACAAGACAAACAAAAGCATAACAGGTATATTTGAAGTTAGCAAAATATGAATGAAGAAGAATTATATCCTTCCAAGTTTGTCTATTTATTTATTTTGCTCTCTCTTGCCGTTGGATTTGCACAAAAGACTCAAAATACAGGCTAAGTGTGCAAAGGTCTCCAGGCATAGAGACAGATTAACTATAAGAGTGGAATTGAAGTCTTAGTTTTCTGTGGTACTGCATCTCAAACTAAAAGGTCACCTAGCTTTTAAAGGAAAAGAAGCAACCATCATCAGAAACTAAAACTTTATGTTTGGATTTCTTCAAATCTTTTAGTTTTCAGTAATTTTCTCCGCTGACTAACAAGTAGTATGAAAGAGTTTTTGAAAGTGCCTAAAACTGTATAAGCAAATATAAACAGTATGAGCAAATGATGTGCCATGTGTACAGAAAACAAGAGATAGATTATCTAAAAGAAAATCAGCAGAGTGATCTTACCAGTATCCAGGTAGAAACGTCAGCGAGTCAATGACAATGACACAAATAAAAGTGGCTACTATAGATCCCCAAATAGCAGCATGAGTAATCCAAGACCAACGAATCACATCCATTGCTAGATGTACATTGACCAAAATAACAACAGCAAGTGTCCATAGATCTCCAATGCTTGAGATATCAATCTCACTTTTCCAGTATGCTAGAACAGGTACAAAGAAGGCCACTATACTTTGCCATAAGGTGTCAATCATGGTTACCCAAAATAATTTCTTATTATAGCTCTCTTGCCTTTGTCCAGGACCGTAGAGTTGTGGATACTTCATAAGAGTCACTCTACTTAGATCCTTATCGAGAATCCCAACAACTATTGTAGGCACCGCAGTATAGATTATGGAGTATAGCATGCTGCTCCAGTCAGTTAGAGCAGTGGTCAAAGTGAAAGCTGTAAAGAGAGCATACCTGAGCAGAAGAATTAAAAAGGGTCAGCTGTTGCTGAAAGGAAAATTCACAAAACTATTTCATAAATCCATACTTTAGTGTTCTCTATTATGGACCATTAACATTCTACATGAAACTTTAGTCAGACATCATTAAACAATCTGGCTAATGGCCTAACATATATTACTCATTTTGAGAATGTATTACTTATTAACTACTTAACTCTTCATAACTATATTCCAATTTGACAACAGTCATTGAGTGAGTATTTTAAGCTATGTTTCTTTTTTAAACTTAGAGGTTTAGTACTAATGCCTAAGTGTATTTTCCACTGAATTGTGTCTAAATTACCTAGTCCTAGGGGCTAGAAATAACGAGAAGCATGAGAGAGAACTGTAGTCTCGCTACAAGTACACTTACCAGAATAAGACGAAAACAAGGATAGCATTTCTGTAGAAGTTGTATAATATCATGTAGCCCATTCGTTGATAATTCCAATGGCCATGAACCAACAGAAGAGGGACCAAGAATCTGAATTGTCCCATTGCAAAATCTGATGCCATCACAGCTTGACGTCCCTCTTGGCCACTGATGCCAATGCCCACATCAGCCATTTGGATCATTGACACATCATTTGCACCTGAAGTCATAACAATGAATTTTAGATCAGTATTGCTTCTGTAGTTTTTTTTCTTTTGTCACTTGTCATGTAGATTTATTTCAGACAGTACAACTCCTAATGTCCCATCAGAAAGAGTACTAACACTTACCATCCCCAATTGCGAGTGTCATGTCATCAGTGCGGTTCTTTATGAGAGCAACAATTCCGGCCTTTTGTAATGGGGCCACCCGACAACAGAGTACAACAGAACAATAACTGGCCAACTGGAATAGCTGCATTGAAATGAAGAACAGGTAAGGGGATCTGCAACAGTACTGATGTATTTATGTATTAGATACAAACGCAAAGAGAGAGAGAGTGTGTTTAAGATCTACAAGCATTACCAGTTCTTCAAGTTCGCCGTCAAGGACATAAACGAGGCTTGTTCCATCAATGATTAAAGCAATTGCACTTGCTCCAGCTCCAATATTTTCCTCAGCATTATGTGGTGCTAGACTCTTACACCTAGTCAGTGCAGCTTCTAAAGACCTTTTACATGACTCCTTAGATTTGTTATTTATCACAATCTGAGTCATACTGTTCGTTAAAAGTTTTGAGGAATAGCCAATTGAAATTGCAGTCTCTTGCTTGTCCCCAGTCAAAACCCAAACTTTAATGCCTGCCACTCTTAAGGACTCAATAGCTTCTGGTACACCTTCCTGCAATTTATCTTCAATACCAGAGGCACCTAATATGGTGAGGTTCTTTTCTACATTGCCAGCTACTTTCCGAAGTAGAGCTGCCCTACCAATAACAGCTGTGTTTGCTGCCTCATAAGAAGACTGCCATTCCTCAAATTCAGAAGCACTCATTTCTCTCATCCCCACTACAAGGGTTCTGAGACCCATTGAGGAATAAGAGTGTAGATGCAGTTCTGTTGCTCGCACTACATTCAAGCTCAATGATTTATCTATGATGCCAAACATGGTTGTATCAGCACCTTTAACAAAGACTTTAACTGTGTTGTCAGGGCAGCCTAATATTACTGACATCCTCTTTCGATCACTGTCAAATTCATGTAAGCCTAGTACATTGAACCTGCAATTACCATGAAGTAACGCATTAAACATCCACATTTCCATTGAATTTCCTCGTAATCAGTAACTTTAGTTGCTGAGCATTTAAAGTAACGCATACCTAATTACCATAGTAAGGTTGGATCTCCAGTAGTACAAGAAAAATTAAACAAGCACAGAAGTTGAGGAAAGGGGAAAAACTAAGTTTTAACATTACCTTTGTCTTTCTCCTTGAACATCTATTACTATATGGCCTGATGTTCTCTCAATGAGCATAAACCCATAAGCTGCAGCAGCATAAACCAATGCCTGCTCATCCGGAGACTCCCCTTGGTAATCTACCAACTTCATAGCCGGATCAGATGTCTCCATGGCAAGAGGGACAATTGTGTTGCAAGCAGCTAATGCAAGGAAAAAATCATGAACATGTTTCCCTTCATCTGAATGCTTCCCATTTTTTGATATATTCAAAAGCACTGGATCAACCTTCACCTTCATTTTCGGCCTTAAAACCTGACCGTCTACTAGCCAAATAAGAAAGAAAATGTAAGTTCCAATATGTTACCAAACAGGTGCCACCAAGGAAAGGGTTATTTTCTTTATCTAGAAGGTTTTTTTTGGGGTGGGCGGGGAGGGGGGGGGGTATGAAAGATGATGAGAAGTTGTTGTAGTACCTTGAATAGAGCATCCAGCTACTTCTTCTTGAGAATCTGATTTTCCACTACCATAATCTACACCCCAAATGCTTGCACATTGAAATTCCATCTTGTTCTCAGTTAAGGTACCAGTTTTGTCAGAGAAAACATATTTTATTTGGCCCAGATCCTCATTTATGTTAAGAGCCCTACACTGGAATCTTGAGTTTGACGTTTCATCATACATTCGATTATCTTGGATCATAAAGTAGGCCTGACCAACACGAACAAGCTCCATAGATATGTACAGTGATATAGGGATCATAATCTGGTAGACGATGACTGACATCAGAAAAGTAAACACCATTTCCAGTCCCCAGCCATAATAATTGTAGTCTTCAATTTCGTCTTCTGAGAAGTCCAATTTCCTGTAGAAGGGGATGGTATTTAACTCATCCTTGTGGTGCCTCAACCAAACACCGGCACAAATGGAGACAAGAGTACATAGTGCAATAAGGAAGAAAGAGAGGGTAATGATCTCCCTATTCATTCGGGTTTCAAGACGGCTTCTCTTTGATGGAGCTCCAGAGTTGTTGAGCATAGCTTTAGTTTCTCTTCCAGCATAAACTGCAACTCCAATAGCCCAACTAGTGTTCTTGAGCTCACAGCCACGGAGGATTATATTTGAAGGTCCAAGAGAAACACGCTTTCCATCTATTTCCATATTAGCATGAAAACCATAAATGTTCCTATTCGGTTTCTCACATTTGATCATCCCACTAATACTGTCCTTTTCTGGCATCTTCATTTGCGTCTCCTGCTTTGCATACCGTGTCTTCAGATTTGATTCCCCGTCTAAATTAATAGTCTGGATATAGGCAACCCCAGTGGGATCACTTGTCGAGAGCAATACCATATCACAAGGACTGGTACCACTTGATGAAATTTTGATGATTTCACCCACCTTTATCTCCTTCCATTTTTTCTCTTGAAACTGACCATCCAACAACACCAATGCCAACCGGTTATTCTCGATCCTATCAGAACGGTGACGCCTATAATCCTCGTAGGCATCCTTAACTGCTGTAACTAATAGCACAAAAGCCAATGGAAGAATTGAAGCTCCCCGACCGAAGACAGCCAACATAGGAAGCTGATTAAGAATAGCAATCGCCAAAAAGTATATGTATGCCACTCTATGGAACTGCTCGAACAGGTTTCGAGGCAAGAAGGTCACAATAGAGTATTTCGCAGTCCTAATTGAATTCCCCGAAAATTCAAACTTCTCATTTGTCCTCTCAGGATCACTTAAATAAACAATTCTAGAATCCTCATCACTAATCTCTTTTTGAGATGTTCCATACCCCTCAGAGTCAACACCCCGCGACCCATATCTCACAGGTTTCGATCCAAACTCACCTACATTCACCTCCCTCACAGACCCCCCACCAGATGCCCTTGACCTATTAGATGACATACTTCTTACAGAGGATGAATTCATCATAATTGAATCAGTAACTGGAGAATTATTCTCCATATTAGTTCACAAGACAATCCTAAGGCTATAAGGGACAGATGGTTTAAACAGATCAGCAACAACAACAGGAATCTCTAAACCATAATCACAAGATCACTAACCCCATCAAGAAGTTAAAAAACTAAAATTTATCAGATTCATCAAAACCCCAGATAGTCAATCAAAACCCCATACAAAAAAATAATCTAAAAATTCAATCTTTAAAATCTCACAATATACTACAACCCAAAAAAGTCAACTATCAAGAATCACACAAAAAATGGTAATAACTCATAAAAATACAAAAAGGGTCATCAGCTATAGATGTAAATCACAACTTACTTGCATATAGATGTAATAAAGAAGATATGAAATTGAGATTCTTTTGTGCAAGCTGGAATGAGTATAATAATTTATAAAATTGGGATATAAGTGAAGATGAAATTCAAAGGTCAAAGACATCGTAGAAGCTGTTCTTGTTTGAAATTATGGGGTGTGGGGTGAGGGGGGTGGGGTGAAATTTACAAGAAGATGGGAAAACGATTATTAAACAAAGAAATGGAAGAGAGTCGTTAATGGTAGGCTCCAAAATGGCAAAAAAACAAGAAAATGGTTACAAAATTGTTTAACTTTGTTTTGTATATTGAAGTTGTGCCGCTGTTCTAGAAGGAAAGGCTGCAAATATATTTTCTGCAGTGACAATTTTTTGTATGTGTTCTTATGATTGCATATTATTCTTTACAATTTTTTGTGTGTGTTATTATTCTTTTGGTGTGGCGTCGGTGGGGTGGGTCCCACAAAGTAGGATTTGGGTAGAATAGGGTATAGGTAGATTTATCACTATCTCGTAAAAGATAGTGAGACCATTTTTACGAGATCCTCGATTCAAATGTATCAAATGAGATTAATATAACTGTTCAGATTTTATTTTTAATTGTATTATCAATTTTGTAATAATTTGGGATATTCTTTTAACGGATTAATCGATAATCCAATAATAACCGAAGATAAATCTGATTGATTTCTTTTTTTTTTTAAAAGCCTATAGGTTTAGTGTTTGTTTTTGTATTTCATCTTTCTTTTTTTTTCTTTCTATTTTAGGTATTTCAATAATATTGCTTAAAATTGTTTATCAAATGTTATGCTTATTATTTTCTATTTGTAATTAATCCTTTTAGCATCATGTGCTACTAAGACTTCTTCTAAATTAGTACTAGATGTCAATTAAATGAAACTTGATTTTTAGAAATTACTTAAAATTTTAAACTACCTTATTAAATTTCCAAGAGTACTATATTTGTTTAATTTATCATGTGGTTAGTAAGTAATTTTTAATGAAGATTTTTTTAATATGAAGTTCTAACGGTTTAAATCGATAACGATCAATAGCCGATTGACTGATATTTGGATGATTATTTAACGATTTAGCATATTTATAGATTGATGGTAATAAGTTAAATTGAACTTAACCGACTATGGGACCTGATGATTAGTCTTTGAAATTTGGCAAATATATACACAACGCTTCAAATTTGTCAAAAAATTTCATTTAGACATTGAAACTACGATTTGTTCAAACTGAGCACTTAAACATATTCAAATTTGATTTATATTTTTTTGTCAATATTCTCAAATGTCCATTTAAACAGATAAGTTAATCATTTAAAATATGTCACATCCTATAATTGTACGAATTAGTCTCAATAAGCAGTAAAACCTAAGACATGTTCCAATTGAGGATAATGTATATAATTCAAGGAGATGACATGTTCTATCGTAATATTTGAGATCACACACAAAATATTTTCCAAATTAGAATCAAAATTATTTAATAAGAGCACTTTTATTATGTGTTCAGATGCTCATTTGGAACAACTTGCATTTAGAGCATTAAAATCTAATATTAATGGCTTATTAAGAAATTAATTTTAAAGTATTGTTTCATGACAGCTTGATATTAGTAGATTTGTTTATAACTTTTTATATTATTAATCATTAATATTATTCTTATTGTGTCCCATAGTTTAAATCAAAAAGAAATTCACTTTCTAACTTATGTATCTCTAATATATATATATATATGCATTTTCGTGTTATTACAATAATTTAACTAAAGAAGATAAATTTTGTGAGTGTTTATGTGACTTAAAAGCAAAACTTATGGTCAAAATTTCAATTAACTTTACTTTAAGAAAAAAATTTAACCTACTGCACTTCGATATTATTTTTTTCGAAGAATTAATCTAATTATGATTAAATTAAAAATAACTAATTGATAAATAATTTATGTATATCGATTAAAATAAATAAATTATAAATCTATCCAGCTATTTGAGTAAAAAATCTTTTTTTTCTGCAATAATAACTACACTAACACTATTTATAAATTACCGTATTCTACAACAGAAAAAAAAACTTGAAAAATATATTATAAATATATAGAACTGAACCATGATTGATGGGGAAATAAAAACTGTAGTTAACTGAAGAATTTAATATGATTGAGACGCCTATATATATTGCTACCTCCACTTTAATATGTGTCACTTTTTTTTTATACCTAATTTTATTGTTATCCTGATGTTCGATATTTATATTAGAGCTTTATTAAATTTAAATTCATTTCAGAAATCTCCTATTGAAAATAAAACGTTCGCTAATAATTTTTTTTTTATATTTAGTAAAATTTAAATCTAAATTATTTAATTAAAAATAAAGTACTTATCATTCTATCATCATTTATATTGATATATGGGTTACTTTAATTTCATGCATTAATGATTTAAATCCTCTAAAGTCTTTATTTTCTTTCTTTTTTCCCTTTCTCTTTTCCTTTATTCTTCCCCTCTTTAGGTTCTTGACATTGTGACGTAGATTTTGGTACATTGCCAAACTATTTGGTCCATCATAAAGAGCATTACATATAATAATTTCAAAAGTAAATGATCTTTAAAAATAAAAATAAATTATGAATAAATCTTTAAGGTTAAAAGTCAAAAAAATTTATCATGATCATTCTCGTAAATCATTCGAGTGATCTAATGCTATAGGTAAGAACTTAACCTGACTTATTTTTATATATAAAACACTTCTTCTATATTTTATTGATTTAAAATTTGATTAAGATATTACATAAACCTAATGTGATCTGTCCCTTTTCCGAACATAACACTCAATTAACAAGAGCTAATAAGTATATAAGGTTGTCTTTAATAACGGGCACAATTATCCCTTTTTAGTTATTAAGGAACAATTATATTTTAAACCACAATTATCATTTTTATTTATCTACTTGTACTTATTTAATTTGTAAAACTATCCTTTTTATTATTTTATATCTATTTCACTCTTATTATTAACACAAAAATAGACGACAAAAGTATATATATACCGTAGACGAATTGCTTTGCTTCCAGGTTTTACACGTTATAAAAGTCGCACTATGCAATTTTTTCAATTATTTAAGCCAATCACTTTGAGATATCTCATTCTAGAATCTTCTTTTTCGTAAATCAACCGCCAAAGAATTCAACGTTTTTAAAAATAAAAATAAAATAAATAATAATAATTAATTTTATTATTATTATTATTATTATTATTATTATTATTATTATTATTATTATTATTATTATTATTTCCCCTGTATATGTGGTACCCCTAGAAAAAAAAGAAATCCTATTTTGACCGTTGTTACAAGAATTTCTAGTCTAAATTCAAATAATTCTTAGTACTTTCTATCTAAATAGGAACTTGAATTTTACAACCCAAGCACAACAAGAATAGTACGTAATAGAATGTTCCACTTCTACAGATTTGAATTGTCTTATTTCTGAGGTCTGGTTGGTCAAAAAATTTGGAAAATATTTTCTCTGAAAAATTAAGTTCCTTAAATAAAGAAATCGACTTCAATAATGAGAGTTCACAAGTGATATTCTACGTTAATGGTATCCTCTCCACTCTCCAACACGCATCATATCAACCCAACTCCCGTAGCCCCATTTCTACCCCTACCCTACGGCTACATTGCTATAGTGTTTGTTTAAATTACATACAAATGCTTTTAGAACAATATTTTTTACTTACATACCAACACATACAAACAAAAAAAAAGTTCAATTATTCAGTTTTAAACTGTGTATATAATGATTAATTGATGATACTCTAAATTTAATAGTTAATTAGAGAATTAACAAAAGTTATAATCGCAAATTTTGATATATAATTATCAAAGACATTTTAATACTTTTCTGTACTCAACGTGAGAAAATGAGTAATATTAATCTAAACTCTTGATCGTTATTTGACTACTAGACATTATGAATCTTCTGATTGACTACTTTATACATATTTTATTTTAAATTACGTTCCTAATCAAATAATTTAATTTGGCTTCTTCTTTGATCTTTCATAGGGAAGAAATTAACGTGTTGAATTCAAATTGATAGAATATATAATAATTATATTTTATGAAGCTGGAATGATATTCAGCAGCCTAATGCCACCACTCTTCTCAATCATAGAACTCCTTTTATTTATGTGTATTTTATTGCTAATTAATTTATAAAATTATATATTCTTCATCAATGGACATTGTTTTATTTTCCCTTCAATATTGACATTTCATATATTCATATATATATATATATATATAAAAGAGAACCCTAGGCCCGCTTACGTGGCGCCACCACAAATCAGGATTCCCTATTAATTTATTTATTTTCAAAACTAGCCTTCCCCTTTCATGAAAATTGTGACTTTTATGAAGACTTGCGACTTTTATGAAAAGTCGTGACTTTTATGAAAGGTTGGGACCTTTCCGAAGGGTTGTAACTTTTCCAAAGAGTTGTGACCTTTCTGATAAGCGACAATAATCATTTGTTCACGCTATCCTTTGTTGTCTATAAATAGAGGATTTTCCTCTCATTTAAAAACAACAAAAAATTTGAACTTCTTCTTCTTCTGGATAATTAAATATTTGTGTACTTTGCTCCTGTTGAATGTGACATCATTGTTTTTGTATCAATACACTGGTGAATAGAATCGTTCTGTCTTGAGAGGATCTATTCCTTTAAACATCGGGTACTAGAGGGGAATAATTTCACTAAAGGGACACTGTGCATACAATGGGCTCGATTTCTACCATTCTGTTTCTAATTATTGTTGAAGATCCTGATATATTTTTTACCATCATTAATTTATGTTTATATCATTAATTGTTGTTTTTGAGTACATGCTTTAAACTTTGTTGCTTATGTTTATGCAAAGTTATTGTTATAAGTATTTGTTAGTACAGATTAAATAACAAACGTTAATTGAGTATTCAAGCAAGTTTACTCTACTGAAATTGTTGAAGGTACAATAAAAAAAAGCCCTTATAAATATCAAATTTCTTCATCAACAATGTCATTCATTCACAGACAAAGATGCGATTTTGTGTTCTTTAGAAAATCCTTTGTGAGTTAATAACTTTGCATGCCCATATTTTTTGGCTTTTATGTTGTTGTTATCTATTTTTACTAAATTTTATCAGTGGATATTATGAGTACTTTAAGGATTGAAAGTTGATTGAAGTGTTAGTCAATTTTTTGACGTATGTTATTTCAAAACATAGGAACTTTTCTGGTTAGAATGATTTGCTATCAACATTGGATATGTCACAGTTTACTCCCTTTAATGTATGTTTTTTCTCGCTGTTTTGTTGTCTCCTTAAAATTGTATTGATTATTTTTTGTTTGGTATGTATATGATCTCACTTGGACAAAGCTTTTCGTCCTTTTAATGTTTTTCTTTTTTTCCTTCTCATTCGGCTCTTCTAAATATTTTTGGTGTGAGTTATGACTATTTTCGGCAAGCTTAATTTGAAGAATATGAAACAAAACCTACTCTAAATAAAAGTAATATCTTAAGCTACAAAAGATATGTCTATTAACATAGATTTGTTGTCCTTCATGTCTCAAGTCATTGCTGAGCGTTTGAGTTATGTAGGTTAGACTCATTTTTAATTTTTTAATGTTCGAGAATGTTTCTTTAACATGAGTCTAGAATCCAACATTTTGATCTACTTGTACTTTCATAATGCAACAATTATACATGTATATTTCTGAAAAAGTCGTAAAGTTGCATTGATGAACCATCTAGAAGGGCCTTCAGAGCAGCAGTTTAATGAAGAATGAATTTCTAAAAGGGTCAACAATATTATTTTACTGTTGTTACAAATTTATTTTTCTCCTTCTATAAATTTTGTTAGAGTAACAAAGTAACAATAACGAAAAGTGATGAACGTTTGACCTCAGACAAGTAGATAGTCTCTAAAAAAATAATTATTTATGTTGTTGTGGTGTACATTTTTTAACGGTCTTAGCCTATTTATAATTAATATTGATTATCGAAAACTTTCACATAATTTTTTTTTCACAAGGAGTTATTCTAACTATAAAATTATCACATTAGATATTTCTCATGTACAAAAAAATAGAAAAAGTGATGTTTAATCACTACATAAAAACATCACTCAATTTTAACAAGACAATTATATCATCAAACATATATTATAATAAATTATGTAAAAGATAAAAATGATTAGATATCAACATATTTTAATCATTAATTATATATTTACAATTCTTGAGATATGTGATAATGTCAAATCATTTAATTTCTGTTGAAATGTTCTAAAAACCTACTAAAATTTACTTTTTTTTCTTTTCTTATAACAGTCGATTATTGGAAAGATTGTTCAAAAGCTTAGAAAGATTATTTATTCCCGCATGAAGCACGGGTAAATTACCTAGTCATACATAAAGTAATACTTAACCAAGGATTATCCTGAGGTTCTATGTATTACTAATAACGGCATAACTTTAACCAGCTACGAAACGACCGCTGTTGCGTTTCACTTATCCCCTAAACTTTCATTTAGTACACTCGAAATAAACTAATATTAACAGACATCACTGTTATTCTTCTACATGCCAAAAGTTTCATCAAATAACCCTTGAAAATCAAAATTTCAGTACCAGCCATGATATTTAGACATTAGAATATACACATAATTAAGAAGAAGCTAACAAGCATATACAATAAACAGTGACAGAGATACAGGCTGTTTTGTTTAACCAGAGATTTGTTCTTCCTCAGGTTCTTCACTTTCACTGCTACTATTTTCTTGTAACTCACTAACTGCTTCTGTAAATTCAGCAATATTATCTTCTTCGTCGTTGTCATTGTCGTCATCTGATGATGATGATTTTTCAATGTTTGTATCTATAACATCAGATATTTCTTCAGCAGCTTCAATTTCTTTCCCTGTTTCCTTAAGCAACACTCGAGGAAACCACAAGGGTTTCCCCGGCTGATCTTTAAAGAAAGAATTCATGGTCATGAACCTAAAGACCTGCAATAGGCGTCGTTTATCTCTTCGAATATCTGAACTCAATAGTTTCTGCAGCAGTGTTGATTCTCTCGCACTTTTTGTAACCTGACTTACAGATTCACGGTTTACATCCTGTTTTCCTGCAGGAAATCCCTTTTGATCACAAGTATTTGGTGAATCGGAGTTTCCAAATCTTCGTTTCTTGGAGAAACGATCATTTCGGTTGAACTTTTCTTTTTTATTGAACCTTTTTTGGAACCTTTCTTTTCTACTCAGTGGCCTTTTTTGCTCCATTCCATCCACTTGTTTCTCAGTATCTGACAGATAGGATGATGGTATTTCTGCAACT
This sequence comes from Solanum etuberosum, assembly GCA_029582245.1. Lineage (NCBI taxonomy): Eukaryota > Viridiplantae > Streptophyta > Magnoliopsida > Solanales > Solanaceae > Solanum > Solanum etuberosum. The sequence goes on along the minus strand of JAJONR010008454.1, from coordinate 24,816 downwards.
TCAAAGCCTAACTCAGCCTGCTTGGCTAGAATTTCCTTAAGTTGCTGCATAAAGTTCAACTAATTAAACCAACATGAACAGCTAAGAATTACCAGTAAATACAGACAATGAAACGGATGAAGAGAGAGAAAGCCTTTTTGAACTTGCTAAAGAGTAAATAATACAAGTATATGAACAAATACCAAATAATAGGTCCATGGACAATTTACATTAGCTAAGCAGGACGAACAGAAATCTTCAGGAAGTAGAATATATTTAGTACAATCAGAGTTGTGTAAAGATGAGTAGCATTCTAAGGTAACTGAGGGGCAAAGATGTGAAAGCTATTCGTGTGATGAAGAGAGATTTGTGGAAAATGTCTGTACATTGAACGGACAAGGGGAACCACTGTTCATTTACTTCCTCCAAGTATTGAACTTCTCTAAAGTGTAGCATAAATGCAAATTCAGCATATGTTTAATATGCAAGTCTTGATAACAAAGCCATCGGTCATTTAGGTTCAGACTTCAGAAGAAAGCTATAACATGCTTGCATTTCAGATGTTGTGCAGGCATCTTTAGCTAATTCTAAAAGAAGCTTTGGACAAGCAGAAGAGTTAATGAAAAACGTTCAATGTTGGGAGGTATGTGAGATATCCTCATAGACATGCAGTGTCAATTAAAATGTGTAAAGAAAGCAAACAAAGAGTAAAGGTTCAGTTCCCGTGATCTTGAGACTAGAACCTGCTACGCAAGAAAGGAATTTTGAGAAGGCTTTCAGATATTAGAGGAGGAATGCACAAGATCTTTTGCTTATCATGGAAGAGAGAATTTTCAGAAAGCCTTCAAGTTTCCTACTTGAGCTGCCAAATTCTTAACATCACATCCTATAAAGACTGTCTGCTAGTTCTCCAGTCTCAACAGAGAGTTAGAGAAAACCAAAGACCCAGCTATTTTTCTACTCACCAATAATCAATTTGCATACATTCACCTCCCTTGGTTCTTAAGAGGTATTATAGTCCAAACAAAATCTCACAAAATTTGGAGACAACTGGAAAATACTCAGAATACGTGATTCCACGTCTTTCTTTAAGGGAAGGAATATGTATTTTGACTTCGCATGGACCTCAATGGTATTAATATAGCATCTCTAGGAATAGAAAACATTAGAAACATCATGAAGATCCAAATGAAGAGAGTACATCAAAATACTATCCTCACATTTTTTAGTTGATTTAATCAAGGGATTCATCATACAATTTCACTCACTTCGATAACATGTCTTCTTTTTGCAAAGAAGAAGAAACGCATAGCTCATTCATTTCTTCCATAGCTTTCCTTTCATGTTTCCTTTTTCATATGGAGCAGGAAGGGGTAGAAACAGGCAGCGTTGGTGTTCCTCATTTCTACTGTAGTATCTCAATACAGTATCCAATGGGAGGATGGATACAACAAGAAAAAGGAGTAGTTTGGACAATATACCTAAGCTACACTGACTTCAGCCTATGTGCACTACAAGATAAAATTTTCATGTACAACACAATGCAAACACTGAAAAGAATAAAACTGTGGACCCTGGGCTGCAGATATGTGCTCTTCTTAAAACTAGTGGTTTTCATCAACAGCGGAATACGCATAAAATGTAAAAATTGAACTTGAGGGAAAAATAATGTTGCCAACCTCAAGCCAAAGACAGACAGCTACTGAGTTCAAAAAACAATTTATTTATATTTGATAACCAGTTCAGCAAACAAAAATGTAAATGAAAACCTTAGGACTTTCATGTCACAGGACAAGAAGTGCACCTAAGACAACATTAATCTACACACAGAGACACATGCACACAGATATAACAGGTATTAATCGTAAAAACAAATCACACAGTTCGCGTCTTAAAGCAACTTCTGATGACACGGGATGCTAATATTTGAGATATCAACATACCTGACGGCGCAACTTGGCAGCACACGAATTATCCTCGGACTCTACCATTTTCCCTGTCAGCTGCTGCAGCAAAGCATATTTATTCTTAAGATATGTCATGTTCCTATACATTCAAGTACAAACATCATTTTCAAGTAGAGGTAACCAACCTTCTCAATGTTTCCTTTTGAAGGGTAGTTCTTACGGCGTTCTTCCCGCCACTGTTGAATTTCTTGCGCCGAGTAAGTCACCAAGAGAGGTCTTTGCAACACAGAGTAATATCCACAGAAAATAAATCAAAAATAAAACAAAAGTGAAAAACAAAACTATAGTACAAGAAAACATAGGTGATTTAAATGACGAAGACTTGAGACGTAGAAGTCAGAAAACAGTGAAGACAATCGCCAAAAGAACAACAAAATCTAAAGATCAACTCCTGAAAAAATGGCAGAAGTTAATAGGAGTTGATTATGCTGCTATTCTTTTCAGAACAAAATCTCATCATAGATAGAAATCAAACAAGGAACCATCATGCTATGCAATCCTTCAGCGTTCTCTTTTATAAAGGAGGTGTGTGGGCTATCTTGAACGCACCTCGACTACTCAACTGGGTACCTGCTACTTTCCACAAGCACGGGTACCAGATATATGCGACATTCAATTTTACGAGGGCTTTCCATTCTCTCATATGACATACAGAAAAAACAATTCGATTGTTGAAGTGCGTTTGTTATAATTGAACTATTAGTTGGTAATAAAATAGATCATTTTCGACTTCATTGCTAGTGAATCTAAAGAAATCCATATTATCCACATCGAACTTTTGAAGTATTTGCTGATCAACTTCTTGAAAACAAACTAATGGCGTGCAATGTCTCAAAAAAGTTAAAAAGCTGATCACCAAGAAAGACAAGAGACACACACACCAAAAAAAAACAAAAAAACTTCCTAGAAAAATTGTAGTCAGAGAACTTTTCAAAACTGACCAAATAAATGTCAATAAGACTTTTCTTTCTGCTGCGTATAATGCAACATAAGATTCCACCAAAACCGAGAAGTACCTCTTTTTCTCCATCTCAGGTTTCACTGAATTAGTATGAATATTTTTTTTCTCCCCATTTCTGTGAGGACCTGAGAAAAAAGGTGTGAATGAAAGTAGTTACTACAAGCAATTCAAGAGCAATGATACACAAATATACAAGTAGAACTGCTGACCTTACAAGCAGCATATATCCAGAAACAAATGAGATATACATATAATGAGAAAGATACAGTATACACGATGAGTGGCGTTTCTTTACAAAGTTCTGCTTTTCTAAACAGAATTCAAACCTACAAATTCAGTGCTGGTCATTTGCATCTCCAACTACGACAATGGTCAGAATATATCATGAAGCTTATTAAGAAAATACTAAACATCCAATTCATGTAGAGCTTGTATTCACCATTTAAAACTAAACATCCAATTCATGCGTGTGGAGCAATCAAATAACAGGACAGTCTTTTTTTATGTATAGAAGCCAGACTCTTGTGTAAGCTCCAATGACAAATCCTGAGCTAATGCATCTTTCTGATGCTTTTTTCATGAAATCACTTGCTTCATCCAAAGAAAAGGGACATGTTGGAATTGACAAATCATAGGGATAGGTAAGATGTAAAAATGAGCAAAAAACCAAGACAACTCTCACCTTTTTCCAGGTTTTTATTATGAGTTGAGAACTTCCCTTTACCAAACTTGGACTTCCTAGATATGCAGAAAATGGAGATCAGGAAAGGAATAAGATGAATAAAGGCTATATATAGAACAAAGAAACATAAATGAACCAGAAGAGTAGAACATACTTAGCGCCGTGCTTTTGATTCCTCGAGAAGTTACTATTATAAGAATTTTGCTGGTTGCCTTTTGATGGGTTAATCCCAACAACACATCCAGGATTTGCCTGCAAAATAGATAATAGGACTCGGATGATCCAGAAGAAACATCAAATGCAAATAGCCCAAATGGCCCTCGATTCTCCCAGAGCAAAAATGCATAGATCAAGAAGACTTTATGCTATCTATTTGTTTATTCATTCATTTGTTTTTAAATATTTTATTTTATTTTACGCAAATTATATCACTGTGATCCTAGATGCATTGAGACTCACCAATGACTTGTAACTTAAGTTACAGAAATCTAATCTGATGTTGTAACTTTTGTGCAAGTTATAAAGCCTTCTGATTTGATTTAATATTTTCATAATAAGCATGCGTTCAAGTATTCTTTAAATCTAGATCATACCCCAAAACTGATATGGAAACAATAAGCAGAACCATTTCTTAGCAACTTTTCTGTCTAACACAAGGATCATGCTATTGACACAAATCAAAAAATGGAAGTATTCCTCTATAAAGCAACTTGTATACTCCAATCTACATTAAGAAACAAACAATTATATTTCTGTGGGAGGTGTCAAAAATGACTTTCAAATGAACAAGCTACAAGAAATAATTTGCCATAGAAGAACAAAATAAGCTAAAGATAGCATCCATTACCAAGTACAGAGTTACAAGACGCTTTTCTTAGTCCTTCACTTTACATCTTTCCCTAATAAGCTACTAATTGAAAAGGCTTTTTCACAATGCATTTATCCTTAATCATGTTAAGTGAAAGATAGCGCTCAAACCGTGAAATTTTCAAGTAAGCTCTTGAATAAGCAGTTCCATTTCTTTAATCTATATAACTAGGTAATGCATGCTGTGGATGATAGATTAAGACGGTCTAATAGAAGATAACCAAAGAAACTATTTAGTAAAAACGCTCAAACATTTCGAACACACAACACATCTGAAGTACAGCAAAACAGTCATGCAGGAACCAAGCGAATTCACCTGTGTATTAGTAGAAGCAGGAGCATTGAAGTTCTGAGTTTGTGGCTGCTGAACAAAGCCAAACTGATTCATCATAGGTAACTGGCCTAGCAATTGCTGATTCACATTAGGCATTTGCTGGACCGCTCCATTGGCATTCAAAAGCCCCAAATGCGCATTCATAGAAAAGTTGGGAATTTGAGGCCCTATACCCTGACATACCTAGTTTGAACAATACACAGACACAGGCTTTAGCAAAACTTTCTAGCTAAAATAAGCATTACATGAGCACAAACAGGAATAGTTTTCCTCTATAATGCAGCTTAGCTCCAATTCACTTGAGCTAACAATAATTATGTCATGTAGGTAGTGTCCGATGAAAGTTACCAATGACCTAGCAATAAGAAATAATGTTGTCATACCACAAGGCTACAACTTAGACAACATCCTTTACCAGTAGTAAGATGACATTTTTCCCCACCATGCTATTAACTCAGGAGGCTCATCACTATCTATATATGCTACATAATCTTGATTCTTAAGCGAAAGGCAGGGTGCAATTTAGGAGTTTTTCCGGGTAGTGCATACTGCAGTCAATAGAATAAAAGGTCTAAGAGAAGATGACCAAGAACTACTTGGTGAAAATAAACCGCCTCAAACAGATTACGGAGTTAAAGTACAGCAACACAGAATGCAGGATCCAAGAGAATTCACCTGTGTATTAGCAGAAGCAGGAGCATTAAAGTTCTGAGTTTGTGGCTGCTGAACAAAGCCGAAAGAATTCATCAGAGGCAACTGGCCTAGCAATTGCTGAGTCGCATTAGGCATTTGCTTAGACAAGCCATTCTTAGACTGCTGGGCGGCTACATTGGCATTCACAAGACCCAAATGTGCATTCATACCAAAGTTGGAACTTTGAGGGCCCATACCCTGAGAAACCTGGTATGAACAATAAGCAGAAACGTGCTTTAGCAAACTTTGCTGGCTAAAACAAGCATCACATATGCGTGCATCCAATAGCAGGAACAGGGTTCCTCTATAACACAGTTTACTCCAGTTCACATTAACAATAATTATGTTCTGTAGAATGTGTCAAACAAGAGACATAGCAATGAGAAATAATGTAGTTATACAGCTACGCTGTTACTTAAGACGACATCATTTATAAGTACACAGACGACAACCTTTATAAGTACACAGAGTTAGATGACGCTTTGCTTAGCTCAATGTTACTTCTTTTCCTAGCATGCTACTAGCTAAGGAGGCTCATCACAATCTATCAATGCTTCATCATCTTAAGAGAAAAGAAGCATATCACATATGGGATTCACCAGTAAAAGATACTGCACTCAATATATTAAGACGGTCCAAGAGAAGACAACCAAAACAATACATAGCAAGAAATTAAACCAGCTTAAACACAATATGCTTTTGAAGTACAGAAAAACAGAATGCAGGAACCAATTGTATTCACCTGTGGATTAGCAGAAGCAGGGTTCTGAGTCTGTTGCTGCTGAACAACACCAAAAGAGTTCATCACCGGCGACTGCCCTTGCAATTGCAGACTCCCATTAGCCATTTGCTTAGACAAATTTCCACTTGCATTCGCATGACCCAAATGCGCATTATTCATCGCAATGTTAGAATTTTGAATTCCCATACCCTGAGGCACCTGGTTTGGATACATGGGAACACTCCCTGAAAGAGCCTGAGCATAACTTGCCATTTGCATAGCCATTTGCATTTGCAGAAACTGATTCATATTTTGCATTGGATTGGGCATACCACCAAAACCAACATTCTGATTCAAGAACTGAGGTGGGTTAACAATATTTTGCCCCAAGAATTGACCTTTTTGTTGAGAATTAGCATTATTCATCTGATTCATTTGGTATGCCAAAAGCTGCCCAGAGGAAAACTGGGTATTCGGGTTATTGTTTGGAATTGCCATCTGAGACTGAATTTGCATATGGTTTGGCATAAAACTTCCTGGGTTACCCATAACCTGATGAAATTTAATCAAAATAACCAAAATCAAGAATCTAACATATAATCAACTTAGAGACAAAATAGTAACATAAGACGCAAAAAAACGGATAGAGGAGAACCTGCAGGGGAGGTGAAGGAGCAGTTCCATTGGCCTGAAACTTAGAAGGATGCTGAGGCCGTGAATTTCTACCCGGTAACATGGTTCTTCGAAGAGCAAGAGTTCATGTAACACCGTGAGGGAGACAAGGGTTTAAGGACAGTTCAAAGTTCCAGCTTTCTAGGGTTTTAGAGTAAATGAAAGGCTTCAATAAACTACAGGAGTAATGTTTTGGGTAAATTTTCATAAATATATGATAAAGAGTCATTTTATTTGCACCAAATATAGTCAAGTTTTCCATTTACATATAAAAAAATAGTTCAAAATTAACAATATATGTAACAAAAATTATTTTTAATAAAATCAGCATATGTATATTTAATGTAGTAACGTCAGCATATGTATATTTAATGTATTAACGTTTTATAAAATAGATTTCTGTATAAATGATGAACTATATATCAGAGATATATATACATCAATACATATTGTTGATATGGTACCATATACATTACAGATCAATTTATTTTTAATCTCAACCAACTTAAATATCTTATAAACAATTTCAAAAATTTAGATATGAGCTCGTCTCTGTGTTTTCAGTCTTTTAATATATTATTCACTATGTCGATTTTTCATATTTAGTTTTGAGCATAAATGAAAAAGTATGATGAGGAAAACATAAAATAAATAAGGAGGAAGAAGAAGGAAATGAGGAATGAAGGGCGGATAATAAGGCAGAGATGAATAAGTCATTAATGGCCAGAAGAAGAAGACTAGAGAAGACGAGAAGAACGCGCAAATTAAATTTTGCTTGCGTTTAAAACGTGACGAATGATCATTTCTGATAAAAACTGATAATGGATTGTTTTGAGTAGGAAATTTTGCTCAATTACCGTTTTGTCTAATTTTTTCTAATATTTATAACAAAATATTATTTTAACGTGTTATTTAATTTATTTATTGAGTTATCAAATGAAACATAATATAAATAATTATGTTTGTTGTAAATATATATTAATTTCATAGAGAGAAAAAACTACTACTAAGTAAATAACCATTAAAAGAGTGGATTAATCTCTTCATTTCTTTCGACTATAATGACTTTTCAGTCTTAATACAATAAAAAAAAGTCTTTACTATTGTTCTATTTCATGACCTTACCAAATACCATTTGTTCATTCTCAGACTCTCTCTTTGATAAATAAAATTGCATTTTAAAAATTTCATAACTCGCTATATATGTATTATCAATTTTGACACAATCATCTTATCTTTTTTTTATGATTAATCATTTATTTATAATAATAAAGTTTTAATTTATTTTAATGTCAGTATTATTATTTTTGTCTAATGAACATATTAAATATGTTGAGTGCAAAGAACTTATCTAAGTAATGGATTTTCTTTTCATAAACACAATTACTTAATAGCGATAAAACGATAAAATAATTTGATTTCTTAGAAAAAAAAAGTCATATCTGAAAGTAGAGCTGTCAAAATGGATTGACCCAACCCTAACGGGCTAGAGAGTTAAATGAGTTAGGACGGACTGACCTTTTAATTAAAGGGCCTATAAAATAGCAGCCCAACCCAGCCCTAAGCGGGTCATGGGTTAGGACGGGTCAGCCCTTCAACAAAAAAATGAACAACATTAGTGTCTTAGAAAGAGTATCTAAGAGTATCGAACGTTAATGTCTGATGAACAAGACATCAGTATATACAAAAATTCATTTATGAAATACACACTTCAGTGAATACTTACAAAAAATACATAATAGCCAAGATAAAATATTGTAAGACTAATTCGAGCAAAAAATATTACATGATCATTTTTTTTTCATAAACAAAACAATAAAGGGGAAATGAAAATTTAGGCATAAAAATAAAAGTAGATTTGATTTTAGTGGGCTTAATGACCCTAAAATGTAAAAGATCTGCAAATGAGTTAAATTTGATTTTATATTTTGTAAATATTTATTGACAAAAACTTTACAAATAAAACATTACTAAAATATATATAATAAATATTTTTAATATTCATAGCCCACGGGCTGGCCTCTAAGGCTCGCGGGTCAAATGAAGCTGAGCTAAAAAGCCTTGTTCTTAAATGGGTCAAAAAAATTAGGCCCAACCCACTTAATTCAAGAAATGAATTGGACTAACTTAACGGGCCAAACTCAGTTTGACAGCTCAACCCGGAAGTTTTCATCATTGTGATAGCAAGGGCTCAAACTAAACATTGAGATGGCACAATCGGAAGTTGATATTTATAATATATTTATATTATGCTAAAATTAGTGTTGGAAAAATAAATTTTGTTATTATTTTGAAAAATCAATTAATAATATTTATGTACATATTGTTTACGTATCATTCAAATGGAAAAGAAATGATTTTTAAGAGAAAAAATATACATATTTATCAAAAATGGATTATTACGAAGTACATATATAGATAAAGAGAATACGGAGAATGGTAAATTCGAAAAATAAAGTTTTTTCAAAATTAAAGCAAATGTTGTAAATTGATAATCCTCAGTTATTATTAAGTCTATATAAGATATAAAAAATAAAATATCAAATAATAAAATACAAAAAAAATCTAATGATTTCTCTTTTTATTTATTTATTATACTACCTCTAATTCATATTAATTTGATTTATTTTTAATTTTTTTGTTGTCTAAAATAATTGAATTGTTCAAAGTTCTAGATGAATGTTTCAATTTTTTTCAAATTTGTCCTTTCCTTTAATAAAATTTGATATTTTCTGTAAGATATATTATCCTACTTACAAAGTTATATCTATAATTTCACAAAGACCAATAGTGAAAAATATCATTTTAATTATGTCCTTTAATGTTTTTTTTAATAAATATGCAATGGTTCACAAATTCAATTAATATGAAATAGAGAAAATATTAATTAAGAGTTGTTTATTTTCTCTCTCTTAACTCGAAGAAAGTATTTAATAGTTTGAATTTAGGAAATTATCAGGGACGAAGCAAATTCTTACTCTCGTTCAACAATAGTTGTGCACTATACTATTTTTGGAATATCCAATAATATTTGTCTACTTTATGAAATCAACGGATAAATTTTACACTTAATTCTAATTTACCTTTATCATTACTTATAACTAATATATGTGACTTGTTGCGCGGTTAGTTAATAAATACAATAGTAAATATTGTTCCACTTAATTTAGTTATTGAATGGCATCATCATCCATTCTTACACAATAATTGCCATTATAATTTTAAGTTATGATTATTGTAGAGAAACTGCAAATTTCAACTTATTAGAACAAAACAAAAAAACATTTATCTAAAAATCTTTTTTATTAAGTAAATTTGATCTGTGAAGTCAATTTATCGTTTATTCAGTTTGTCTTCGGAGTATTACTTCCCAAAAATTTGCCAGTATGGCCGGAAATTGGCTACCGGCGGCACAGCTCACCGGGAGTGGGCGGCCGGTTCTTCAACCAGGTGAAGTAGAGTGCAGCCTTCTCTCCTCCGTAGACCTCTTTTCTGAAGAAACCCCCACTTTCCCTAACCTAAAAGCCGGCCTCGTTGTTCTCACAACTCACCGTCTTATCTGGGTTCAAGAATCCACCACCTCCCCTACAGCCATTTTCATCCCTCTTTCAGCCGTCACCCACATCTTCTCCCTCAAAAGGTCCATCAAGTCAATGTTCGCTAGCCCAAGATTCCGATTTCAGGCATCACTTGGTGAAAAGGGCACGAAAGGGGTCGTGGTGATTACTTTGATTCTTAGGGGGAAATCGGATATTGACTCTTTCGTGGAGAAGTTTTGGGAAGCATGGAGAAAGAAGGCTTGGGAAGATGGGATGAAATCTGGGTCGGACGCTTCGGGTTCTGTGTTGGGGTCAGGGTCGGGTCATGGGTCGGGTGGTGATGGAGGATTGGCGGTGAGGATGCCGGTTGTTGGGGTAGCTGGGATATTGAGGAAAGAGCAGGAAATGTGGGAGAATACTGATAAGAGCTTGCAGGAAGCTTTTCAGGATTTGAACGCTCTCATGGTATGGTAAAGTTTAAGTCTTTTATCTGTTTGGTTATTTTATGTGTAGACTAGTAAATTTGGTGGATATGTAAAGAATAGGTGCAATAAGCGTTCATATTAGCTTTAGAATGTGCTTGTCTTGGCAACCAATGGTGTGGTCTAGTGGTCAGTGACGTGGTTTGAGGACCATGAGGTCTTAGGTTTAAATCCCAACATTGAGAAAAAACACTAGGTAATTTCTTCTCATCTGTCATAGCATAGTATTGATGGACAAAGTTACTTGTTGCTGTTGCCTTGTTGGTATCCCTGGAATTAGTTGAGGTGCACAAAAACTGACCCGGACACTGCGGTTATTAAAAAAAGTTCTTTTCTTGACACGAAAGATCTCTCTTTTTTTTTGGGTTGATAGGTAAAGCCTGAAGGAACTTCTTGTGTTTGCATATCGGAACATATGCAATTTAGTTTCTGAAATGAAGTCTGCAAGAGTTCGTCTGTGTAAAATTTGGTTTTCAATTATAGCAATGTAGTGACTAAGATTTCTTTTGAAGTGGGAACATAATTTATCCATAAGCAAAGAAAGAAAGAAAGATTAGGATACAGTGGATGTTCTTGAATTCATGTCAGAGTGTACATCATGTTAAGTAATTGACGTTGATGACAAAATCAAAGAGGAAGAAAGTTTGAGAGAACTTGCCAGTTTAATGATTGAATGCACTAAGTTCTTGTAGTAACACTCAGATATTAGGTTACATGTATAACTGAATACTATAATTCTTACTTAACAGTCGGCTTATCGATTTTAATACTATATTTATTTTGTTTTGGCTAAGTGAAAATTCTAGGAGTTCTCGCAACTCTTATGTATGCAAATCGGTCTGTTTGGTTGATAACTTAGGTTTGCCATCTGCATCTGTCTCTACTATCAGTTGATATAATTCTCATATACAGAAAAAAGCTAAAGAAATGGTGATTCTAGCCGAGAGAATGAGATCAAAGCTTCTCTCTGGCTCTACTAGTCAGGCCACGGGCACAAATGATGAGGAAATTGGAACCAAAGAAGAGATGCAAGAATTGCTATTAAGTGTTGGTATTGTGTCTCCTGTTACTAAAGAATCTGCTGGTGCGTTGTATCATCAACAATTATCTCGGCAGGTATTTTATCCTGGTAGCTGTGTTAGTAATTGTATCCATTTTTATGAGCTAGTCTTGATTATAATCGCAGCTAAAGTTAGATGGCAATGTTCGCAAGCACATATGAAATGTTGTCTTTGCCTTTTGACTTCGATAACATGTTGCTACCTGATGATTTAATCGAAAAGTCCCCGCTCCCCATGGTTTATAAATTCCCATTTGTTGTTAAACCTTTGATATCTGTCATTTTGCTGGACCTGTGAACCAGTGATTTTATCTGAGGAGAGCCAAGCAATAGTTTAAAAAAATAAACAAAAGAACAACAAAAAAACTTTTAGGTGCAACAGATCTTCCCTATCAGCCACACAGATTACAGATATCAATCTTAATCGTAATTCATTGCATTGTAAGACCATAACTTACTCGATGGAGTTGCTGCAAATTTCAAAGCTGACCATGAGAATGTTAAGCAAGTAGCCACCAAAGAAAACTTATTTTGACTCTTAATAATATAAAGAGCCAATCAAGAGTATAGAAAAAGTTTCTACTTTCTAATGTGTTGATATAGAATGTAATTTGGCACGAGCGAGACATTACAACTTCTACCATTCCTCGCCTTAAAAATAGTCTTTTGTTGTTCCTTTCTGATAAGTCACAAAAAGGTTTAATACGTGAACTCTTAGGTCCAAGATCTTACATGCAAAATCAAGCCAGTCATCTGTACATATGGGGGCAGTGTGTGAGGACCCAAAAAGGTATACAGAAAATATGAATCCTAAGTATCTGGCGTAAAGAGTTTTTGCTCGTCTCAGAACCCCTTAAATTTCTCTCCCTCCTAACCCCCCACATGACTACAGATAAAAACAGAATTTTCAGAGAGAATAGCATTGGATCTAAGAAAACTCAGAGAAGTTATAGGTTGATTCAGCATTTTGTCATGTAACTAGTTCTCTTGTCCAGTTGGAGGCTTAAAGACATAGAGCCCTTCCTAGAAGGTGGCTATGGATTTTAGGTGCTCTACTGTTGTGCTTGATGGACAACTTTCCAGGCTTTTGAATTCCTTCTTCAAACTATACCTCCACAAAAACTGTTTGTCTAGATGCCTAGTTAGTCTCTATAGCTGGAACTTCCTTACTACTGTAAATTGCCCAGCCAACTTTTTGGATTTTATTAGCTCCTTATCACTTGCCTAGTCAAATGTTTTACTGGAGCTGACATCTCTTTTGTTATTGTAATTACTTGAATCTACTGCCTATTATTGATGTATCTTATTTCATCAAAAAAAGTTGTTTGTCTTCACCAAGGTATCACGAAATAAATGGTGAATTAATCAAGTATGTGATTTCACATTTGGCCTACCACTTTGCAATACAAATATAGGTGATTGACGTGATGCTCACTAATTATTCTTATCTAGATGCATATCGTCCTTCCTTGTAGCGTTAATGTCTAAAATGGGATAGTCCTCAATGCACGATAGAACCTTAAGTGGACAAAGAATGACTTCATTTAGTTTACTTTTCTACTTTGGACATACCGAATCTACCTGTTAAAGAATGACAAAAGTTCCACATTGGTGGTTAATGAGATGGGTGGACTCCTTATAAGGCTTGGGCAATCCTCCTCCCTTTGAGCTAGCTTTTGGGGTGTGAGTTAGGCCTAAAACCTAATTTCACATGGTATCAGAGCAGGGTCCATCTGCAATGTTGGCCCCCCAAAAGAAATCAAAATTGCCCCAAAATAAAAAATTGCCCACGCACCAGATGCTAAGCACTGGGCGTGAGGTTGGGTGTTACAGAATGACAAAAGTCCCACATTGGTGGTTAATGAGATGTGTGGACTCCTTGTAAGGCTTGGGAAATCCTCCTCTCTTTGAGCTAGCTTTTGGGGTGTGAGTTAGGCCTAATACCTAGCTTTTGGGGTGTGAGTTAGGCCTAATACCTATTTCACACTACCAAAAGAGGTAATTCAGTAATATGCAAAAATAACAATTTGTTTGTGTACTTAGTTGGCAGATTTTGCGAAAATTCCACTGGAGAGAGCTGGAGGAATGATTAATCTCATTGACATCTATTGCCTTTTCAACCGGGCTCGTGGAACAGGTCATCTTGTAATTTTTTTCGTTTTTCTTTTCTTATTGACTATTAAATCCTCACTACCTCTAGGAGGTAGGGGTAAGGTCTATGTACACCTACCCTTCCCAACCTCACCTGTGGGATTGTGGGATTACACTCCCCACATGTGGGATTACACTGGGTATGTTGTTGTATTGACTATTAAATCGTCAACTCAAAGTCTGTCACTTTAGTTTCTCAATAATTTCTTCTTCATTCTTTTGGCAGTGTCATTACAGGCTGTTATAACTTTTTTATTGTGATTTTACAGAATTGATCTCACCTGACGATTTGCTGCGTGCGTGTTCTCTCTGGGAGAAGTTTGACGTGTATGCATCCCTTTTTCCCCTACACATACACATATACTCACACACATATACATATTTGCATCTATGTTCATCCTTGAACTAGTTCTCAACTATAGAGTATATGTAACTTGGGGTTCATTTCAACTACTTCCATGCCTAAAAGAAAAAGGAAATAACACTTCACTTTTACAGACCAGTTATGCTTCGGACGTTTGATAGTGGTGTCATGGTCATCCAGAGCAAAAGCCACAGTGATGTTGAGGTAAAACATTTATATTGGCTTCACTGTTTGAGCATCTCCTTTCTACCAATTCAATTCTTGCTTTTTGTGGTCTTCCCTAGTCTCTCTGATTACATCCTATATTACGTTTCTTTAACTTATTGTAAGGGTCTGTTGTCTTCTAAGTAATTCTTCGCCTTGATATTGTCCTCCTCCTTTATATTGGGGTCAAACCTAGTTCTTGTGATTATATCTGTCATCAATTATTCTCTCAAGTAGAAGATGTCTGGTGGTAGTCGAGATACAACTCATTCAATAGTTAATCATAGGCAAAGTAGAATTCCTATAAAAGTTATTGCTGAAGAAGACCATACTTGAATAGGTAAACAAGTCTAGTGTACTGTATTAGACTGAGTCGGTGTTGAGAGTGTTGAGTTATATAATACTAAACAAAAGGGTATAATGGGATTTTGTGAGGTATTTATAGGTCTTGGGCCACTCTATGCATTGCTCTAAGGCTATAGGTTTGATACTTAGATTTTAGGTTCTTTCACATGGTATCAGAGACAACAATCTTAATAGAGATATAAGTTGCTTTTCCAACCGATAGGCGGCCTCTAAAAGGCTGTCTTCCAGGCCAAAATATTTCCTTCTGTTCATAAATTAACAACTCTTGTCCTTTTTGGTGTCCATTCCAGCAGCAACACTTGAATTTTTCAGTATCTGCTCCGCTTGATGATGCCTCCTTCCCTGACTGTTCTGCGGCACCAACCTTTCCTCAGTGATCATTCTTACAGCACCGTTTCATCAGGCCACTATTCTGGCCGTTTTGGAAACTTATCCCAGAACTTTTTCTCTTCTTTCTTTGTGGTATCATAGTCAACCTTCAAAAAATTGGCCTCACACTTGTAACTCCGCATCCAAGTACATGCATGAACCCCCAAAAAAAAAGGATGTTAATGTCTAATGTCATCTAAAGGTGTATGTGAAGGTCTTACACCATTCTTCATTGATTCTAGTAGAGAGATAGATAGCATGCGGACAGGCTAAGGAATTAATTGTGTGACCAGGAGAAGCAAGTTATGTTGAATTCTCTTGGCTAAAGGAGCCATCACTTTGGAATCACTTTGTAAACAGCAATCTCAAGAGTTAGCAAGTTATGTTAGCATTCTCAAAAAAAAAAAAAAAGTAAAAAAAAAAAGTATCTTATTCATAATGTAGGATGCAATCTTGACATCTCTATATGATCACTTATGGCGTACTGAGATCCTAGGTGATGACGGCTTGTTCATACCTTAAAAGACTCCTCAATGAATTCCAAGAGTACCTTTCCTTAACATAACCACGAGTGCAGCTAAATTTGAAGCAAAAAAAGACTTTTCAATAGTCAATTGAAGTTTGAAATCTGCCCTTCTCCATTCCTGTTAAATAGATCTGGTGTATAATATACTCTCTATATCCTTAATACCCACAATTCTGCTATCAACTGCAGGTATTTACTAGAATTAGATCTATGGTTACTACACCTGATGCTTTACGATCAGGAGTCACTGCTAGTGATGCTGCAATGACTCTGGGAATTGCTCCAGCAATGGCTAAAGAGCACCTTCTTGCAGCTGAAAGCAAAGGTATATTCTGCAGATTCGAATTCTTTTAACACATAGAAAGTGGTGCTTAAGTTGTGATCATATTTTGCAGGACTTCTATGCAGAGATGTTAGTCCAGATGGATTCCGTTTTTTCGTCAATTTGTTGCAAGAAGTTGATGCTGATGATATATTCTTGTAAGTGACTTGCAGATGCAAATTCTTCCAGTCGACACATATAATGTTGGCGATGTAGTTAGGACTTTGTTTAGAGCTACCCTTAACTGCTTTATATATGAATGGGACTGCTTACTGATCAAGATTTTGCTTAAGCTTTTTGTTCATTTTCTGGGCATCGAAAAACTTTGGGGACCACTATGAGAATCCCTCTAACAGACTTAAGCTTTTGATAAGATTGTCAAATGATTCAACAATGTCCAATAAGGTTTGATTGGTATCGTAACTACTGTAGCATGAAGAAATGCTTGTGATGATTGGTTGTCTAAAGTGTGTTCTAAAATTGGGTTACATGGTAGAGATATCCGGGTCGAGTGGGAGTGGCCTCCGTGGTAGACAAGTTGAGG
Organism: Solanum etuberosum; assembly: GCA_029582245.1. NCBI lineage: Eukaryota > Viridiplantae > Streptophyta > Magnoliopsida > Solanales > Solanaceae > Solanum > Solanum etuberosum. Next base: position 8,013 of record JAJONR010008454.1, on the reverse strand, counting down.
GAAGAGAGATTGGTGGTTTGGACATGTGAAAAGGAGATGTGCGGATGCCCCAATGAGGAGGCGTGAAAGGTTGGATATAGTGGGGTCGAGGAGAGGCAGAGGTAGGCCGATAAAGTATTTGGGGGAGGTGATTAGGCATGATATGTCGCATCTTCAGCTTATTTAGAACATGAACTTAGATAGGGGGTATGGAGGTCGCGGGTAAGGTAGAAGGTTAGTAGGTACTTAAGAATTGTCCTATTACTAGGTTATTCATGTATTTGATTTGGTGGTAGTATAGAGCACCGTGTCAGTTGTAGTATTAATGTAGTCTTCGGCTTTTGGTTTGTGATATCGTCTGCGGTTTACTCTGTTTAGGTGATCGCACTTTGTTGTTGTTGTTACGGTTCCTTGCATATAGGCGCCACATTACTTTGCTATTAGTTGTCATGTTTCTCACCACCATCTTTTTTTCGTTTTATTACTGCTGTGATTTGCTTGAGCCGAGGGTCTTTTGGGAACCGCCTCTCTACCTCTGAGAGGTACTGGTAAGGACTGCATACACTCGACCCTCCCTAAACCAACTTTGTGGTATTTCACTGGGTTTGTTGTTGTTGTTGTGCTCTACTAATCTGGGAATAGTTGAGAAAGTTGTGATAATCCTAGATTGATCTATTGCAGAGTGAAAGATTATGGAATCTATCAGACATGGATCAAAGTTATCTCTGCTGCCAGGTTTTCTACTTGCAACTTCAGCATTTGGTTTTCTAATCAGCAATGGGAACAGCAATATAAAATGATGTTTCAACTTCTCACTTTTTCCTTTTTAAAATTTTGATAATTTCCCAGGTGAAATAAAAGAAGCATGATAAATAGCTTCATGCATCAGCACACTCTTTCAGGGCCAATTTGTTGCTTTAGGTGCCTCGTAGAAATTTATTTATGTCAAAGCTTGAACGGGAGAGCGGAGATAGGATGAATAGGGGAAAAGATAAGCGCCCCTCCCACCCCGACTTGAAGAGAGCCAGAAGGGGATATCAGAAGGTTAGGCTTGCCTAGGTTTTGCATGTTTGGGTACTTGGAGCACAGAAATCGAGTTGAAATTACATAATTCAGCTTGACAAGGACAGAGAAGTCTACATTATGCAGGCATTACTAGGCAACACAATCTATGGTGGTACCTGATTCTAGTTCCTTAACAAAGAAATGAAGAGTTGATTTATTCTGAATTATGGTTTTGTAAGCACAGGAACATTCCCTTGTGTACAGTTTTCCATGCAAGGCACAAATTTGTTACTTGTACATTTGGTAATTGAATGAACAAAGAGTTCATTGTAACCAACTAGATCTGTTTAATTGCTTACCTAAGTTTCCCCTCTAGAGTCTAGTGTATTATACAGTATCTACTCGTGGATACGAAGTGTACGATATCTTCTAATAACATTTCAGATAGTCAAGGATGACAAAATGCTCAAATGATGCATGGAGACGATATCTGTTAATTTGAGGATGACAATATGTTGGTTTTTTTGCTGGTAACTGCTCGTTCCTTTCCAAAATAAAGAAGGGGGGTATTTGCATCCAAATGGGTAAAATAGATTCCAACAAAAATAAATTCGAATCTACCAAAACTGAGTTTCAAGGTTATAGCAAATTACATCACAAACATCCTACTAAAAAAATTCAATATCTAAAATGACAAAATTGTTACAAAAGAAATATATAGATTTTTTAACGATCATATTATGGGGAAAAACTATCCAAAACCTCCAACAGAACATGGAAAATCATTGTCTGGCGTATCCCAAAACTTCTTAAAGGGCCTTACTATATTTTTAAGGGACAATCTCAAAGTTCATCTGTTGATAACTAAGAACATACAACACTAGACATAAATTATCTTCTGTATATCAACAAAATTTCACTCTTACAATAATTTCAATAACCATTTCGCGATGATCTATACTAGAACACTTGACACAGATTAGATCCTCCCTATCGGGTAAAAAATGATAGATCTCCCCAGCAACCGTCAAAGAGGGATATTTAGAGAAGTACAAAAGTGTATCTACAAGATTACATCATCAGCTGTACAAAATGGTATCCATCATCCTACAGCTACTCACGCTGCAAATAACCTGCACGTTATATAGGTCAAATGTAGGGACACTATGCTTCTACTGCTGCTGCATCTTCAACTTCAGGATCTGAATCTGAATCTGCATCTGCATCTGCATCTGCTGCTGAGATCAATGAGGCTGACTGAATTTTCCCAGCATGCTCGAGACGCATCAGAATTACTCCTCTGGAGAATGGTAAGAGAATATATTAGAGACCAAGTAACATCTGAGACATTAGGCAAAAAAAAAAAACACATCTGAGATATTGATCAGAAGCCAAAAGCACTTCAGTGTACTGTGTTGTTTCTCCGTAATACAGTCATTTTTTTATGAAGTTTTATCAACATAATTTAATCGCAATTGAAATTATGTGCAACTAAGCTATTTAAGGAAATCTAGATGATTTCCATTTGTGAAATAGAGAACATAGAGTGCTTCCATAGCCCCTCTAGGCTGCATCTTGTTTCTCTTCAGTAGATTTAAGGGAAAAAACAGAAAACCAGTACCACAAAGTTAATGTCTAGTTGCTTGTGACTCATGAAGTTTAGATGATGTAATATTATATATCTCCAGTTATTTGGATACCATGACAATCAGTCTTGAATCTTTTTTTCTCGTGGCGAGTAATTTTGTTAAAACGTACAGTGGAGGTACAGAATATGTACAAGAGATGGACTTCAACAGTTCAACTGCTACCCTAGACTTAAATTTCTTAAGCATATAACTATCATTATTTCTTATACCGACGTATTGTTCCTATTTTTACACACTGAATCAAGCTCTAATAACAAATTTATGTTTTTTGAGTTGATTCCTTGGTTGGATTTCAATCCCTATCTCTTCATATTTCTCATGTTTCTTGAGTATAAGGTTTCAATCTTCTTATCCCTGCTGCAATAACAGTGAACTGTAAAGCTGAGAAACTTGCTTTTCTTCTTTACTTTTGTAGATAGAATTGCTGGGAGTCTTCCTATACTTTTTCCCTCATTTACATCTCAACTCTTAGGGGTCGTTTGGTAGAGTGTATTAACAAAAATAATGCTTGCATTAACTTTGTGTATTAGTAGTACCTTGTTTGGTACATTTTTTTATGCTATATATAACTTACGTTTAGGGATCAAGAACCTAAAGAATCAAAGCAACACTTTGAGAATGAAGTGGCTTTGGAGGTATTCCAACGATAATCAGAATTTATGGGGCTCAGTCATAAAAGCAAAATATGAAGAAAGTGACAATTGGATGACAAAGGAAGTTACCACTCCCTATGGTGTTAGTTTATGGAAATCCATCCGATCACTATGGTATGAATTCAAACCAAACACCAAGATTAAAGTGGTAGATGGCGCTAAAACTAGTTTCTGGAAGGAGGATTGGCATGAAGCAGGAAATCTGGAGACACTTTTCCCAGATATACACACTCTGGTTCTTCAACAACAAAGTACAATAGCTGAACTATGTACACCTCATGGATGGCATATTATATTTAGAAGGCATCTCAATGATTGGGAAATTCCAAGAGTTACAGAATTCTTCAGCGTCATTGAACAATTTAGTGGCTTGGAGACGGGGCAGGACAGATTGCAGTGGTTGGGGAATGATAAAGGGACTTTTAAAGTAAGTGCAGCATATAGGAAGTTGAACCACCCAATTATGCAGGCACCCAAATGGCCCTGGAAACACACTTGGAAGGCCAAGATCCCACACAAAGTGGCCTGTTTTGTGTGGTTACTGGCTAAGGAAGCTGTGTTGACACAGGAGAATTTGATGAAGAGGGGGATTACACTGTGCTCTAGATGTTTTTTTCTGTGGGGAAACTGCAGAAACAGTCGATCACTTTTCATCCAGTGCAAGGTCACTGGCCAATTGTGGAGTCTATTCCTAAGGCTCAAAACATCTCATGGGTCATGCCTGGTAGAATGGCAGGGGCCCTTGTACAGTTGGGAAGTAGCAGGATTACAAGCAAAGAACAGAAGCAACTGGAGAATCATTCCTGCTACTATTTAGTGGACTATCTGGAAAGAGAGAAACCTTAAGGGGTCGTTTGGTAGAGTGTACTAAAAAAAATAATGCATGCATTAGCCTTGTGTATTGCTAGTACCTTGTTTGGTAATCTTTTCCAACCTATGTATAACTAATGCTTGCATTAGTTATACACTCTATTGTGTATTAAGGTGTGTATTGCTAATACAATGGATTTCTAGGTATTAGCAATGCAATGGTTTCAATACATGCATTAACTCAATAAAAGACCCAATTACCCCTCAATACCTTTTTTATATCTTTACAATTACCATAATAGTGAAGGGTATCTTTGTAAACAATTTTTTTAATGCAGTGTATTCTATTTTTAATGCATCAAACCAAACAATGCATAAAAATAATCTATATATAATTAATGCAAGCATAACTAATACATGCATTGCTAATGCAAGCATTACTAATACACTCTATTTCGCATTATTTTTATACACTCTACCAAACGACCCCTAAGAGTTTTTGAGAATAGGGAGAGTAATATGCAGCAAGTAAAACTGAATTGTATTCTAACTTTGTGTTTTTGGTGTAATTAGATATACTCTAATGACAATCTCTATCATTGACGTTTTAGACTCATTATAGGGATAGGGCAGTGCCTTTAGAGTTCATTATGTAAATATGGTTTTCAGTACAACCCATGTGCTGATTTAAAGAAATAGAAACAGTTGCCAATCTCAAAAAAAAAGTTACACCATGGATTTCTAGGTATTAGGTATTAGTAATGCAAAGGATTTAATACATGCATTAGCATTGTTAAAGACCTAATTACCCCTCAAAAGCACTTTTACATCTTTTCCGCCATAATTGTGGAGGATGCTTTTGTAAATAAATATTTTTATACAATACATAATTTTCTTAATACATCAAATCAAACAATGCATAAAAAATATTTCATGTATAACTAATACAAGCATTACTAATGCAAGCTTTACTAATACATTCTATTTAACATTATTTTTATACACTACCAAACGACCCTTTAGTTTCCACCATTATCACTCTCCTATGCACAAACCCCTTTTCCTTTCACTCATCAACTTTTCTGGGTCTTTTGTTGGCTGATGTTAAATCATTTAAATATTAGTTTTCGAGCAAGCCAACTGACCCAAGCTTCTAGCCTAAAATGATTTTGAGCTTTCGCAGAACTCGAGATGGTATTAAAATATAGTCAAACTACATCCCTATGAAAGAACTAAGGGCAATAACACTCCTGGCAACAACGACAAATAGATCTTTAGCCTATAGGCACTCTAATAAAAAGGTAATCAGCATTCCAAGAAAATGTACTACTGCAGAAATTGTATATTTGAAAAGCAAACTATAGCACTACAGATCAAAGATGACAAATGCTACAAGACACTGACATACCTCGCATACCGGGACTGGATAGAGATGTCCCGAACTTTTATGCGATTCACCGTTCCACTCTGGCTCACAAGAACAACTTGCTCGTCACTCTCACCATCTTCTGCTTAAAGCATTTCAATTATTTATTATTACCACAATATTTGAAGTCTGCTAGTATTCAAAAAATTCAAACTACGCAGAAGAATACAAAGGATTACAGTACCTCCAAAGGAGAATCCAACTACGAATACTGCTGCCAGGCGATCTTCAGATGAAAACTGAATAAATGCATCAGACGTATTAGTTGACTAAGCTGAACAAAGATAATAAAAATTAACCTCCCTCCTTTTTCCTATGAAGAGAGGAAAGGCAGTGATAAGGATTTTTATCTTTGATTATACTTTCGCTTATAGCATTATGGTGTACCTTGTAACCAATTAAACCGACTCTATTCAAAGGTGATGTGCGGAATCTGCTAACTGGAACTCGCTTCCCATAACCGCTTTCTGACACGAACAGCAGCCATGGGCCATTCATGCTCCTTCTACTGGTACACAGCATATTGAAGATAAAGAGAGTGTTACAAACAAATCAAAGAGCAACAGAAAAATAAGGCAGGCTTTCAAAACAATTGATGCAAGACATCTGTTTTTTTTGGGCAACAAATAGGCAAGACATGCTGGTAATAATAATCATTTTTGGAGAGCCGATGGTGTTAGAAGAAGCAGCCTAGGGGAAAAAATCAACCTAGAGACTACCAGAGATGCGAAAAGCATAGAAGAGTACCCGTCAGTGCTAACAGTGCAAACTACAAGTAAAGCGTTAACTTCAGCAAACAAAGGCACTAATGATGGAAAATAACGTATAATGCAAAAAAAAAAAAAACTATAAACACACTAATTAATGAGAGAGATAATTACAAAGAAACCACAGTTGAAGTAAATTATGTGAAGTAAAAACCAACTTCAGTTTCTGATTAAAATGCAAAGATGTATTTTCATTTCTTCAGTGACTAGTTTTTTAAACTAAATTTCTAGATGTTTATGCGTAATCAGAAAAAAAAAATTCTAACGTTTTATTAATAATTGAGATATCATTTCCCAACAAGATATAATGTCTGGTGCTACCCTCTTGAGGACGAAAATTTTTATTTTGATGTGGGACACAACCAACAATACTTGAGAGTAGCTTTCTTCTAGTTAGTTGTGTGGCATGGTGAGTCCCAATAGCCATTTCACTTACCTGTATGTTCGCTCTCATTCACACATAACCATTTCTTCCTTCTTTTGATGAAGTAAGAGAAATTCATTAAAAGGCATCAATAAGATGCAGTAGTACAACTTAACCATTTCTTTCTTTCCTCCTCTTTTTTGTAATTTTAATTGACAATGGTAACTGACCTCTTTTTCGTAATTTTATCAGAGGGCAACCGTTTTCCCTTTTCCACAAAAAGAATATGAGCAAACTCTTCATATACAAATTCTCTCCTACTTCCAATTGATTTTCCTTTAATTATCATTAAGTACCATTTTCACTATTCCTTGAATTTCTTTCTTTTGTGTGACCAGATTCTCTTAGTAAGTTTCCTTAGAAAAAACAGTGTATCCAACATATTATATTTATCAAGTGAGAATTAAAATCAGAACTGAGGATAAGGGACAAAAAGAAAGATGTTGAGTACTTTTACTTTGACTGAAAGAGATGAGTTTTAAGTTTTTTTTTTTTTTTTTTTTTTGGGGGGGGGGGGATGTAGAGAGAAGTAACTGACATTGAAGATTTTTGGTAGCGTAGGTTGAGTTTCTTAGTTTTGAAAAGGTAAAGAACACAGTTAATAATGAAGTAGCGGAGAACGCTTCGGTTCCGAAGCCGAAATGCTGCATTCTGGTGTGAAACAGTGAAGTTCAAGGGATACACTCTCATCCTTTCTTTTTTTTCTACATGCACTCCTTTACAAATTTAAAACTGTATTCTTCCTCTTCCAAGAGAAAAGGAAGTACAAAAATAAACAGAAGATCCACAAAGATCAAAGACAAAGCAAAGATCATAACTTGAAAGGATTTTAAAGAATATCTTTTGGAGGAAATTGACAAATTCAGAGGATTATTCCCAGTTCCAGATTCCCTTAGAGGGAACATAATACTGATGGGTTGATTGTATAAGCTGGAAATCATGGGTCAAGCTGGAGGCAGCATGGGCCCATGGATAAGGTGTGGAAATGCTTGGTTCCAACTAAGGTTAAATGCTCCTCCTGGAAAGTGATCAAGCAAGACTCCCTAACACATGAAGCTTTACAGAAGAGGAAGTTTCAGATAGCCCTAAGGTAAGCAGAGACAAACAACCACCTTTTTCTGCATTGCGAGGTGATTGTTCAACTCTGGTCCCTTTTCTTTAACCTCACAGGAGTCAAATGGACCATGACTGAACATATATCAGACCTACTCAGTACTTGGATTAGAAGAGGAGGTAGCAAATCACAGAAGAGATGGTTGAGAGTAATTCTTTCCTGCATCTGGTGGACAATTTGGAAGGA
>JAJONR010008453.1:0-39306 GCA_029582245.1 Solanum etuberosum | reverse complement strand
TTCTAATTCCTCCACCCTACACATGCACAAACAAAGTTAATCCCCCCCCCCCCCCCCACACACACACACACAACCACTGAACATACACACACGCAGTTATGTTCTTCACTGACAGAAGCATTTTGCATTAGGTCAACTTCAGCTCAGGGCGGTATTTCAGTGGAAATGGCAAAGACATCACCTCCCTCCTTCCACTGGATTCTGGCTTCGAGGTACAAAAAGAACTGTCTGAATTCTTTGGGATTGTTGATGAAATATGGAAATTTTCTATAAGAGAGAATAAATGCATGCAGCACGTGCCCACACACATGCATACACTACATATTATGCGTATGTGTCTATAAATGTGTGTATGTGTGTGTGGGTATAGAGAGGAGAGATTGGAGGGAGCAGCATGGGAAAACCATATAGCTGCTGCGATCTTCCATTTTTATTATTTTATGTCAAAATGTATGATTCTGAAATGTCATACATAAAAATCATAGATTGGAATACAGATCAATAGGAAACAAAAGCCCTATTCACAGGTACAGCTACTGGGACTTGGAAAAAATAAAGAGCAGCAGTTTCCTACACTGTCCTTCAAGCTGACATAGCTATTGGTATTTTAGTCAATCAGTAGTTAGCAGAAAATGTTTGTATGAATTGTAGTTGTACTGATTTAGTTTCATGGGTACTTTCATGTTCAGTGTTTTATTGATGCACATTTTCACTTGAGATTCTGTGTCATTTGCCCTATTTGATTCGATTAGGAAATATAACATAATGAACCACAAGGATGAGAGTCTACTGCATTAGCTCTTTCAAATTATATTTTTTTTTGCATATTTTTTATTACTAATTAGTGATGCTTTTCCTTGATCCAAAAAGTAGAATAAAAAAAGAAAACAAAGTGGTAGTGCTTTCCGGAAGCTGCTAATTAAACATGGATATGGATGTGCACTAATCAGCTAGAACCGATTTAACTATCCACATCAATCCATATACTGAAGTTATTTCAGCATTATTTTGGTTTTTCCTTCTGTTTTACAAAAAAAATTGGTTGTGACTCGATGGAGGTTATGATATTCCACCGACCAAAAAGAATCTTAATAGAAATCATCTCTTCAAGGTTATGCTAAAAGTATTGACTGGTGCAGTGGTTTCAAGTGTCAATCCTTTCAAATGCCATGTGTTTTTCCATCCTTTAAATTGGAACTTGTTGCTGGTGGGAGGTATCCCGTGAAATTAGTCGAGGTGCGCGAAGTTTGGCCGGACACCATGGTTATAAAAAAAACCGCAGAGTCGAGGCAACTGTCTGCGTCTTAGTCTTCTCCTTAGTTTCCTTCTCAGTCTACATGAACACCCCTCCATTGCACCACTTGTTGGCTCCTTAAAGCCCGTTTTCTTAACTGAGGCATCCACGACAAATTCCTTTACCTATAACTCTCTCGTTCTCTTCCATCACCCCTCCCTGATATCCGCATCCTGAAGTTGGCAAGAGTTCAGTCAACCTCAACACAAGATGACCGTCTGTACTTCAGTCCGCTTTCAGTTGCAAGTTTGAAAGCCTAGATGTAGATGCTCCTGTTAATGTAATCTTTGGTCATGTTATGTTATTGCTACCTTCTTAGCCTTTCATTTTCACCACGTGATGGTGAACTACAGTTTTATTAGCTTGTACTTGTCGTGATACTGGAAGATTGAATTGGTTTCTGAATGTGTTATTGAGTACTGAATGAAAGTCAGTTTTCTACTTTGATCATAATTTAATTCCTTAAATTGGAGTACTTCCATGCTTTCTTCATTATATATTCTTTTAACTCCTGAATTTGCTTGCCTCAAATTTAAACTTCCTGTACTGCAGGCTGTGGGAGTAATTGCTGCAATCGGTGATGGTGTTAGAAATTTAAAGATTGGTGTGCCTGCTGCCATCATGACTTTTGGCGGTTATGCTGAATTTGTCATGGTAACTGCAGTTTTGCACATTTACTCTTATCAGATTTGAATTGTCTAATCTTTCATTTTCCTTGGTGAGTTTTATGTAATTGGCTTCTATATTCAGGTCCCTACCAAACACATCCTTCCTGTAGCAAAACCAGATCCAGAAGTACTTGCAATGCTTACCTCTGGACTCACCGCATCAATTGCTTTGGAAAAGGTTATTTAAACTTTCCTTGTATAAGTCTTTGAAGAATATTTTTTTTACCCTGTTTCTGTTGCCTCAGGTGAAGAAGGACCGTCTATAGTCATGCCACGTACAGTGTGCACTCTATTTCATAACAGTTGGGGTTGATTTATGAATGTTTTAGTTCATTCTTCTTATTTGAGTTATACTATTGACCATTGAATCTGTAGGCTGCTCAAATGGAGTCGGGAAAAGTTGTCCTTGTGACTGCTGCTGCAGGAGCGACAGGGCAATTTGCAGTGCAGGTATAGCTTAAAAGAAAAACGAACCTGTAAGAAGAGTAATTAGCCTCTTATCCACAACATATATAAGATAATAAAAGTGTGCTCTACCATGTAATAAGGAAAATAACAAGTGGTTTTTGACCTATCATATAATATTTTTGATCCCGTCAAATTATTTGCAGTGAATACCATTCTTATCAAACAAATTTGCAGTGAAATTGTACAACATATCTTTTGTATTTTTGTCTTCCTCTTTTGAAAATGGGAAACTAGCCGTGCAGGTTAAACTTAAAAAATGAACAAGGAACTTGGAAAAATTATTAATTTTCAGAATGCTTCTTACCTACTAGATTAATTTTTTTCTAGTTGTTGTGCTGTTCTTCTTTTTATATCCTCCCTTTCCACATTTCAAATGTTTCTCCCTCTGGAAGTGTGAATTCATGTCATATCTTCTCTTCCTGTTTCTTGCGTCTATATTATTGTATTGTACTGTTACTTTTCATTGTCATATTGGACACATACTGAACTATTTGCTACCAAAGCTTGCAAAATTAGCTGGAAACACGGTAGTTGCAACTTGTGGAGGTTATGAAAAGGCCAAGCTTCTTAAGGATTTGGGAGTTGATCGAGTCATTGACTACAAAGTGGAAGATATAAAAGCTGTTAAGTTTCTCAAACTCACTGGCTATATGTGCTTATAACTTGCACACTGTTGTCTTGATTAAATATCATATTATTAGTTTTGTCATTCAAGTGTTATTGCATTGCACTAAACATTTAATGCCTCAGAATTCCTTGTGGAAAGGCTTGGAACCCCTCCAGGGTAGTTCTTATAAATATCAAAACCCTTAATGGGAAAAGAGTTGCTGAATGGGGGTCTTTCGAGAACCTCTAGTTTTACAGAATCACTAATTTGCCTTAAAAATAAGTCATGTCGTAGCTGAGTGAAATGGACCTGAATAGAGTGGAATGGATATGAGGATTTGTATATCTGACCCCAATAATTCTGGGATTGAGGCTTAGTTTGTTGATTGATCAACTGGTGTTGTCACCTCACTGTTGAAAAGGAATATCATCATAGTCCACCTTCTCCACCAGTCGTCATTGGTAGAAATGTTCCAAGGAGATGAATTTCTCTCACCTACTATCACTAATCAAGAACTCATTGATAGAGATGAGTGTCTGTCACACTATGCTTTATATACAAAAGTCTCATTTGTTGTAATGTTTCTTTCTAAAGGGCCCAGAACATCTACAAAAATAAAATCAATATGTGGAAACAGAGTGTCATGCAATGTTGATTCTGTGATGTTTTAAGTTCATGAAGTGGAATTTTGAACATTGTAGTGGGTGGAGAGTGCAAGTATATTAGCAGCAAAACATGAGTACCTAGTGCAGTATTAGCTTAGGGTGGGTACATGTTTCTTGTCATTCCTTTTTGAAACAAGTTCTTTAATGTTTGCTGTAGTTCTGATTTTATGGGTGAGCATATGATTTCTTAGTTTCAGATTAGAGATACTATTTATAATTAGTTGTATATACATTTTTCCTTTACCAGGTTTTAAAGAAGGAGTTCCCTAAAGGTGCTGATATTGTCTACGAGTCCGTTGGTGGTGAGATGTTTGACATTTGCTTGAATGGATTGGCTGTCTACGGACGACTTGTTGTCATTGGAATGATTTCTCAGGTTAATTTCTCATAGATGCACTCTCTTATTCTTCTTTGGGTGGTTAAATCTTGTTTTCTTCTCTTTCCTGTTGGCTACTGTGATGATCTCTTTGAAATACGATTTCTATCGGTGTCTCAACACACCTATCGTGTTAGTTTGACTTTGAAAGCCAACTCACTAAGTTCTGGTTTCAGTATCAAGGAGAACATGGGTGGAAACCTCGGAATTACCCTGGAATATGCGAAAAGCTTCTAGCGAAAAGTCAAACGGTGGTACGTCTTGCTGTCTATTGTTTCAGTGATCTAATATGTTCCTTACATAGTGTCATATCATGAATATGCTGATTGCAATTATGAATTTCACTCAAGTTATAGAACAGCTAAAGTCTGAGTTTTAGATCTTACCACTTTTATTTTTCATGCTTGATTACAAATGCATAACACTCTTCACGTTAATCTGTACGTCTTGCTGTCTATTGTTTCAGTGATCTAATATGTTCCTTACATAGTGTCATATCATGAATGTGCTGATTGCAATTATGAATTTCACTCAAGTTATAGAACAACTAAAGTATGAGTTTTAGATCTTACCACTTTTATTTTTCATGCTTGATTACAAATGCACAACACTCTTCACGTTAATCTGTATGTTTGATTTCATTTGGTATGGCGGTAAAGCCTAAAGGGCAATAGCTCCTCCATATGAGAAGGATGCTTAGGTATATGCATCTTCAACCAAGCCTGCATGTGAAGAGGAAGAACTGTGGAGGAAGTTGATTTTTCCTAAATATGGGTGCTGATTGTATGGGTGTTTTTCTGGGAAGGGAAGCATAATGGATACTTTATGGAGAGGTATTATGAGATGATCAAGGATTGCTCATTCGTTATTGGATTTGATGTTGGTAACAACAAGTCGGCAACCAAATCTGGTTTAGGTTGGAGTTATGGTTACCCAGTTTAGTTTTGATTAGATAAAGAGGCCACATTGGCTGAACTCCGAAGGAGGGATGAACACGAAGTGCTCTTGGACCTATCTTCAGGAATTCCCAGACCGGGAATGGAAAGAGGTTGCAAAATTAGAAGAAGAGTTCTCCAGTTTAGTTTTGATTAGATAAAGAGGCCACAGTGGCTGAACTCCGAAGGAGGGATGAAAACGAAGTGCTCTTGGACCTATCTTCAGGAAATCTCAGACTGGGAATGTAAAGAGGTTGCAAATTTTTTACATTATCAATCATCATAGCCAGTTCAGATTTTTCAAGGGAATCATATTATAATTTCTTATTTACTAGATGCCACCTATAGTCAATTATTGTCATTAGTATAGATGATCAAGAAATCCGACGGAATCATATTATAAATGTGCTCTCTCTGATCTCTCCTCCTATTCTTTGAAAAACTAGATCTCTGTTCGGGAACCCTTCTTCCTTGGTTCCTTAGGAGATTCTTGCTACACATTTGAATTGGTCGTGACAATATTATCAGAGTATCGTTTCTTGGACAGCAATGGCAACCATGGAGAAGGATATCAACTACCAAAAATCCAACTAGAAATTGATGTTATTAAGATATGCTTGGGAGCATGTACATTTTTTATAGGAGATGAAGAGCATGCTAGCATAGTTCCTAACAGAAACAAAGTCGGCGAGTGGTGAAGCTTTGAGTACCGACGTCAATGAAAACACAGATATTGGTGTAGGTAGTCTTCACCTGACGAGTTCTGGAAAAACTGCATACATAACGCTTAGTTCAGTAGCACATTTACTGTTTTTGGATCAACATTCTGTCTAACCATTACTCCAATACGTTTTCGCTGCCTTCCAGAATAATCCAAACATTTTGCAATCTCTTTTCTAGAATCTAAACTAGCTCTCTCTCTCTCTCCATCACGATGACCAGAAGGATCAAGAGCATAAACAGGAATCCTACACAAGTCGCCTATTTTCTTCAGGGTTAAACACAATTTGGCAGTTGTCCCTTATGAGAGCTAAACTTCCATTGCACATTTCATCCTCAAGGATGATTACCAAGTGGGGGTTATTTGTAATGATCCTGATTGTGACCCCCTAAAATAAGAGAAAACTGCATGTGAGTCATATGCAGATAAGGAAGGGAAGTTCAGTTAGCTGGGGAACTGTTGTAACTAATGAATTGAAAGGGAGATGCTTGTATACAGGTGTGGACGTATGGTGACCTATTTAAACTAATTCATTGATTGAGCGATAACAGTTTGACCTCTCTGTTCTTCAAAACCCTAGGAGATTCTTGCTGAAATTTGAATTGGTCGTACCATAAAACTGCTGCATATTGTATTTTTAAAATTTTTAAATTGATTTGTAATGAGAAGTTAGTAGATATTTGAGCGAGTCAGTTAAAAAAGAAGATTTCCTCCGAGGGAATTCAAACCTCTATGATGAGCGAAAAACCTATTTTATCATTTGGATTTTTGACGACAATGGAGGAAGAAGGTTTCCTCTTTCTCCCCCATATTTGGTGTTACGTTGTATCTCCGTAGATAACCTTCTATATTGTTCAATGACAATAGAGAGGTATCCTGGTCAGATGTGACTCTGATGACTACCTACATTATTAACTTGACCCAAAGTAGTGTTAGTAAAAAAGTTTCTTTCATGTCCTAAGAGATTTGGATATGTTGTCAGAAACTCCTCGTTTGTGGATCTCAAATAGGATTTGGTATTGCTTCTAAACATCTTGCTTAATTTGCCTTTTACTATTTTATAGAAGCATGCTTAGCTCTGTCTGGATGTCATGTTTTTCAAGTGCATGGTATTTGTATCATCTTTTGCTAAATTGGTTGTGTGAGTTTGTTCTCAGGCTGGATTTTTCCTGATACAATATGCTCACCTATGGCAAGAGCATTTGGATAGACTGGTTAATCTTTTCTCTTCTGGAAAGCTTAAGGTTGGTATATTTTTGCCGGATCTAATTTCTAACCTATCTACTACCATGGCTTGAAGAAGTTGAGTTGGATTTGTTAAAGAACTGATTATTATCCACTCATTCTTGATGAAGTTATCTTGTGTACATAAAAGAGTGGTTTGGCTAATAAAGTACTAACAATTTTCTGTTCATCTATGTTTTAAGATCGCTATAGATCCCAAACAATTTGTTGGCCTACATTCAGTTGCCGATGCTGTTGAGTACCTTCATTCTGGTAAAAGTGCTGGAAAGGTATGAGAGAAAGGCGTTTAATTATTACCATTTTTTTGTTGTTGTTGATTTCAGTCCTTTATTATCTCTTATTTATTATCCGTTTTTGTGATGTGAAAAACCACTTAGGTTGTCGTTTGCGTTGACCCGACATACGCTCAACAACCTGCAAAACTATAAGTACATAAGGAAAACAACTATATCCCGATCCAAGGAGAATTCAAGATGCAATAATCACTTCTGAAAGTATATCGTAGCCTTGTTGTGCAAGGTGCACTGTACAATGACAAACAAAGGAGTTGTATACGTTTTGTAAAACAGTACTCAAACTTGTTATAAGGTGTCAGTATTTATTTTCAACCTATTTACGTAGAAGACTCAAAATTATAAAACAGACTTGCCTGCTTGAATTTCAATCTCCCTTTAATGTTTTGTAAAATTTGAATGTCTCATAACACCCATTAGTTAACATACTGCTGTTCGTCAGGAATATCAAACGAAATCAGAGATGTCCCATGAATAAATAAAAGACCTAGATAAATAATAACTAGGACTAAATACAGCCTGTAAACTAAAAGGAAAAGCTCCAGGATGAACAAAAACTATTGCACCATACGAGTCGCATGGTTGATTTTCGGCATTAGTACCAAGTAATAATGTCAAAGGAGTACTCGAGCAGCAATAATAATTACAATGATGCTTGCTCCAGGTTCCTAAATAAACTAGACATCTATAAGGAGAGAACGGTGATCGCAAAAGTTACGGTCAGGTGAATGGCATTTTTGTTCCCTGCCAATCACACGGAAAAAAAAATACATTAGTACCCAATATCACTTAAGAACGGGGAGTTTTTCTTCCTCATCACGAACTAGATTTTAGCTCTTCTAGGTGTGAATGTTGAGGACATATTTGGTTTCCGTCTATGAATCACTGCACTAAGATGAAGAACTTAAAATCAAAGAGGATGAGTGTATTATCCGGCATGATTGAGAGAGCTCCAGTGCTAATAAGACAGAATGAGTCAATAACAACAGATTAGTCGAATAAGGGATCAAGACACAGAGGGGAATGACCTATCAATCATTGGTTGACATTACTTTGAACCAGTCACAGAGATCTCAGCTAACTTCCTGACATAAGAAATGGTACTTTTTTCTTATGTCGTTTGGCACACAGTTTCCGATCAATCATCAAAGGGAATCTGTCAAAGCGGATTAAAATGTGGATTCCTAATGGATTGCTCGCGATGCAAATCATGTAGTAACCCTACGGCCTACACTGGAAAATGTAAAATTCTACAGCAAAAATCTCTTGAGATGAAATTGCTTACTTGATTCATTTCATTTATCTTTTGTCTCATAATCTTCCGCTTGATTGACCCTTATGATGTAAACCTGAAATTCCAAGTAGAGAAACCATGTAGGATTCAAAATCTGAAGCAGTGTCGGTCACACAAGATTCAAAACCCAAAATTAGAGAGTACAGTTGTATATTTCAGATGTATTTTGAAATGGATTTGTTTGTTGAAAAAAGATGCAATGATGGTACATAACATTCTCAGTTTACCTTAAATCTTGTTGGCGCAATCAACTGAAAAACTAGTGCATCACCGTCAACTAATTCATGATCAAGGGCAAACCCCCTCCATCCACCACTCAGGCCCGTCTTCAATGCAAGGTATTTTGTTTGAAATTCATCTCCATTCTCATCAACCAAGGTGACATATTCGTCATGTTTAGGGAGATGTGTCTTGCAAAAATGAACAGGAAGACCCTAAAAAGAACAACCATACTTGAAATTAATAAGCTATACCTCACACACCCAAACTAGTTTAAATCGACAAAAACTGTAACTTAAGAAAGTGGTAAATTCTTACAGTGCTAAAGCTTTCAGAAAGAACTCCAAGTTTACAACTTTATAACTTTTCAAAGAATACCAGTCAGCAAGTATTTATATTTCACTTACCAGCCAAAACCCACCAGTTACATGTGATTGCAGCATAGGTTTCACAAATCTTGGGAAATCAGCATCGAACTCTGATTGCAACTGCTCTGCTCTTCCTATAGCATACTGCCTATCTTCGTCTGCAGCATAGACGCGATTTAACAAATCTTTTCGCTTGTAGCTGTAAACCAGAAAGTCCCATTTTAGGCCCACTTTGAAAATGCATCACTGAGTACTCAAGCAAAAAAGAATTTTTTGTTCAGGAGACAAACCTCCTTGGTCGTCCCAAAGGTTCAATAAGAACCTGCCAGAATCAAGATATACATACATTAATATGCTTGATGTATCAATAGAGGGAAAGCAATAATGAAACATAGTAGAACTATATAGAAAGTGGCACAGTATTATTGAATGCTATATAGCTAGAATATTACTCGAGAAGGAAAACGAATCAATCAAAAATTCATACCATGTGTGTGTTCGATAAGAAGGAAAATGCTTTCTAGTAATATAAGTGGGTTTCCTATGTATTTTTTGTGCTCAGTACGTAAGTAAAAAATTTTGTCCTAAAAGCATTTGTATATAATCTAGACAAACACTACAGGAGGTGGGGGTGGAGAAGTAGGGGTGTGATAGTGGTGCTAGGGGCTAGGGAGCGTCAGTGAAGATGAGATGTGTTGGAGGAAGGACATAATTAACACGGAATGTCACTTATGAAACTTGTTTTTTTCATACTTCCATTAAGGAGGTCATTTTCCTCATTTTTAGTGACCTAGATTTTCAGGAGTTTTGACTAACTGAACATGAAAAAATTGAAAATTTAATGCATACCGAACACACTCTATATGTTGAGAACATATAAAATGTCTTGGTCCCCTATGCATTTCATATTTTCCTTGAGGGAAAAAAAAGTACCCCCCATCATAGTGAACCTCTCCTTGTGATCGGGATGAGGTAGATGCCTCCCAGCCGAGGGGCGGATCGAATCGGAGTTTCCTTAGGAAATCACCGACCTACAGTTATCCTTAAACTTCTGTGCTTGGAAGCGAACAAAAGTACGCTCCCATGCTGCCTTGTTCTCTGTTGCGAACTAGGATTGCTCGCCGACTAAGTCAATTGGAGCAAGATTTTATGAGAACATATTCCCCATATTCGGGGAAAAAGGGCGAAACGACCTCTCGATCTACTTACTACAGCTCAGGAAGAAAGACGTCTAGGCGTTCCCTGTTGCTCCGATCACCCCTACGCCTAAGACGTTGTATGGGCCAAGAGCCAGAACTTACTAGGAGAAATCTATCTATACTCCATTAAAAGTGGAAATCCCTTAAACTTAAAGTTAAATTACTAATCTACTCTCTCCATTACACTTAAAAGCTCTGCTCCCCTATTCAGTGGCAACTCTTTCGATACGCTACATAATTCCTTTTGTGTCAGTTCTTCAAATGCCAACTACAAACAGGAGAATCAAACTTTCTGCTAAATTCAATTCCCATTCATCTGTTCTGATTTGAATGCATCTACCATCTGCTTTATCCGGATGCAGCTAGCGACAACTGTCTCCGTCAAATGCAAAGTGTAAGTCGAAATTGCTACATAAAGCTAGATTGTGAATACCACGCTTGAATGCTTTTAATTCCCCCCCATGAACTCAGATAGACTAACCTCTTTCTCTAAACATCAATACCCTTCCCCCATCCATAATCCAGATTCTAGATAGATGCAGCCTTAAAAATGCTTGATAGCTTTTCGATCCTATTAGCTAAGGATACCCGCATCCTCATGGCTTACCAACTTTATCTCTTTTAAAGTCCTCCTTCACGAAGACTAATTACAACTATGCATAAACCACCGATTTGGAGCTTCCACAATCATTAACCATTTTCAACCGCAAAACCTAGCACACACACTTACTGCCACACTTGGCGCTTTTAAATTACCACCTCTAAATTTTAATACATGTCCTAGATTGATGGTAGCTTTTAAATGCTAGATAGATTTTCTATCGACCTCTTTTGAAGTCTTATGATCTTTGACTTTCAGAGTCTGGTACATTTGAACAATAACTATTGCATGTCCTTCATATTACCAACTCTAAATTTTATTACAAGTTCTAGATTGATGCAACCTTTTAAATGTTAGATAGAATTTTAATCCATTTTGTTAAGGATGCCCGCATCCTTAGGACTTACTAACTTTTGTGCTTTGGAAGTCTTTCTTACCGAAGACTAATTTCTACTATGCATAAACCCTCGATTTGGAGGTTGGACAATCGTCTACCATAACTGCAAAACATGGCATACTTACTGCCACACAAAACAAAAAAAAAGAAGCAACGCACTTTAGGATTAATGTGAGGCTTTTAAAGGTTTGCTAGACTTTCTAAACATTTAGTTAAAGACACATGCAACCTCTAAGCTTACCAACTTTGTCACTGTAGCTAAATCTTAAACAAAATCCACCTTCATTGTAAACTTTAATTACAGATTGAATTCTTCAAGCCCCTTCAAGATACTCCCATCTTTGAATTTTAGAGTTTTGTTCACTTGCGATAAACATTCATTGTCTTATGACACACTATATGAGTCACATTTACTTACTGCATTTTTACTATCATACTTTCATAACCCTCGCTATATGATCTCTGATTCCTGTGATGGATACAATGAATATAAACCATACACATCTAAACCCATGGTATAAATGTGCATATGCACATATTCATACAATCTTAACGATTTAATGACTTTGTGGTTTATCACCTTAAATTTTGATTCCCTAATTTTGAAACACTCACTAAACTACCTGAGGTGCCCACAGTTTGGACGCACACGAATATCTCCCAAATGCAGATTCAATTTCTAGAGAAAGCACAGGCGCACCTGAGAACCAAATTTATACAAGAATTGTTCTAATTCAATCATACACAGAATGATTGCAAATAGCTATTGGTAATTTATTTATAGCTTAAATTGAATGGATAAATGACATTTAAAAACAAACTAATTCTCTATTATATATTTATATTGTACCTTGGGAACTGGAAAAACATATCTATATCGGGCATTCTGGCAAATATCAAGTCAAGGGGTATGAAGCACGGGCGATTATGACAAGCGGTGTAGTAGCTGCGATATTACCAAGAGGTTGTACCACTCACTCAAGATTTGACATACCAGTACAAACAAATGATACAAGTGAGTGTAGTCAAAGGCGCGCTTAAGCCCTGAAGCGAGGCTCAAAACGTGTTGAGCACTTCACCTCACTTTATGTGCGCTTCAGTGTCGTCATCAACGTTCTAAGACAAACGTTTTCTTGCCAATGAGCCTTTGCTAAAGAAGTGACACTAAACAATTGATATTTCACTTTATCATAATTGTTTTTCAATATTTTGGTCATATATTTGTCATTCATGTTTATAATTATTAGTCTTGAACTAAACATATACAACCCATGTTTTATTTGCGCTTAAAGCCCCATGGACCTTAGAGCTTTTTAGCGCTTTTCACCTTTGATAACACTGATACAAGTATGACGAAAATGCAACACAAAGTGTAGATGCTAAGTTGATACGAGCAACTAAAATAATAATAATATGGGGCGAAGCACCCATGGCCAAGTGTCACACAATTAAAACAATTGACAGGAGCTTTAGAGATATAATGGATGTCAATGAATCGTTTGGTGGAAAAGCCATGGTCTTCTGAAGCGATTTTCGGTAAGTACTTTCAGTTGTTCCTAAATCTACACAAACAGAGACATTTAATGCCAGTTAGGTGAGATATTATTTGTGGCCTTTGATGGAGAAAATCCATTTCAAGACATATCCGAGCAAGTGTGGATCCCAAATCCAGTGACTTCTTACTCCGTATCGGGAAACGAGGAAGACCAAACATTAAAGAATGGTTTGATACTAATACCAGAAGAAATGGTTGTCAAACACAAAGGTGATACTACTACATAGGAAAGCTAAATATCTGAAATATTCCCATCACTACACCAAAATGCCAATTTGGCAAAGTTTATAACAAATGGGGCAAACTTAGCCAGTCGAAAGGAATATGTGGATCAACTAAACAAGATGTTGATATAGAAATTTCCCAAAGATAGCAAAGTATTTATACATTTTGACACTATCAAGAAAAATACATGAATACGTTAACACCAAATGGTCATCCACCACGCAGGTAGTGTGTAGAAAACATGACTGGGAAGTTAACTATATTTGTCTTCCCTTAAACAATTTAATTCTGAAAGAAAATGTGCCAATCATGCTACTTAGGAATTTGGATCCTTCAGATGAATTACGCAATGACTCACGAATGGATCACCACGGGTTCAACATCATACATGCAAAAATTACAATCTAACAACCCGATGGCAAGCAGATGTTGATTCCGAGAAATTATCTTCCACCACCTGAAAATGAAGGATATCCTTTCAAATTATTCGCAAACAATTTCCAATTCGACTATTCTTTGATATGACGATAAATAAAGCACTAGGACAAACAATCCTGAATGTTGGACTGTATCCACCGCAACATGTATTCTCACATGGCCAACTATGCATTGCCCTTTTAAGAGAGATTTCCATGTCAACAACTATAGTGTTGATTATGACAGAGCAACCCAAACGAATGAAAGGAATATACACCCACAATATAGGGTGTGTTTGGTATGAGGAAAACATCATTTTTCCCATGTTAGGTTTATCAAAATGTTTGGAAAAAAATTTCTTTGGGAAAACAAGTTCCTTAAAAATGAGGGAAATGTCTTCCCAAATGAAAGTAGGGATAACAACTTTCCTCCCACCCACCTAATCCACCCCACCTCCACCCCTTGACCATCCCAGCCCCCACTCCCCATCTCATCCCACCTCCATAGTGTTTTGCTAGATAACATATAATTGTCCTTGGGATAATATTTTTTCTTGCTTACTAACCAAACAATAGAAAATAAGTAAGAAACCCACTTGTTTTCCACGAAATCAAATTCAAGGGAAAACATTTTCCTTCATAGTTCAGACCCAACACACTCATAATGAAGTATTAGGTGAGCAAAGTTCTATTACATGCTTATACAATATAAAGGTATACACAATTTCCGACACTAACTAAACTAAAATAAAAAAAGGAACTTAAAAAGCCAAAAGCTACTTAAAACAAATCAATCCAAACACCCACTCAGAATGTTCATCTGTACAGGTATAGATGATACAAAATTACCATGACGATGGCAAACATGTCAAGACACAATGATCAACATGGATGATTCAAAATATTATCTACTATATTCTTTTTTTGGAACTGGTAACGTAAATAGGAGATAGATGTGGTTTACCACTAAGCCAGGTAGAGTTTCTGGACTGGAATGTTATGGGACTTATGGCTGATGTGACAATTAGATTAATGGCACCTGAATTGCATATGGTTCTTTAGACACATAGCTATATAATAAATGTTCGTTTAAAGTATACATGAAAGATACTAAGTGGAAAACCACATCTATCTCCTATTTATGGTTCAAGTTACACCGGAATAAGTGGAAAACACTTCTGATCTTCTAGGTCTGGGAGAAAAAGTCGAACTAACGAAAGTCCAAAGGAAATAGTAGTAAGATACAGAGAAAGGAAATAGCTTACTTCTTTATAGTTGGGAGGAGGCTTATCAGCAACACGATTGGACCTTCGCACAGCAGAGCGATCCACCTCCTGCCTAACAGTCGGCTTCACCTTCTTCATCTAAAATCCCCAAAATCACATTTAAGCAAATCAGTACACGATAAATCCATCAATCAACTACACCTCATTCCCAAATTAGTTAACATCGACTATATCTATTCTGCTCTATTCAAGGTGCATTCACATAAACTACAAGCATAAAAGAGAGATAGATACACAGAGAGAAAGAAAGGCATACAGGAGAGGGCTTAGGGCTCGTAGCGTTGTGAACATCTTCAGCGAGCATAGTTAGCTTCAGCTCTTGCCATCTCTTCTTGTTCTCTTCGATTCTCTTCAATCGGCATTCTTCGTAAGTTAACTTCTTCTTTGATTCCGCCATTTTTCTGGTTAGAGAAAGCAGAAAACGATTCAACAAAACTAGGAAGTAGAAGGAGAGAGGGGGGAAAGAAGAAGATGATCGGACAAAGAGGCTGCAAAGGATAGTTTAAAACCCTCGATTTATGGAGAATATTATGCCTCGTTTGGCTCCACTTTGTATATTTTGAATTTCAAATGCCACTAGCTCCTACACTCTCAGATGTAAGACAACATAATACTTGCACTGATATCTAAAATTTTGGATTAGACCACAAGTTTTGATAAAATTTCCTTTTTTATTAAATTTTGTTTTTTGGATTAGATAATAAGTTTTAATAATATTTTCTTTTTAACTAAATTGAGTATAATAATTTATTTGAAGAAATTTGTTTGGACATGAAATTATTGACATGCTTGAGTTTGACCATAGATATTGTCAAAAAAATATTTAGGAAAAAACTTGATAATTATTGTTTGATCATACAACTTGTTATTGTCTGATTAGTATTTTTAGCAAACAATCTAAATTCCCAAATAAAGAAAAATACTTAAAATATATTGTCATTTAATAATTAGAAAAATGTCCCAAAAAAAAAAAAAATTGTTTTATTAAGAGCGGTAATTAGAGAGGTGTGAGTTATGAATAAATAGTTTTTGTAAGACATGTAAAGAGTCTTTGTTACATATAATAACTACTAAAGTTACCCGCGCCTCGCACGGGAATATTATATCACATAATTTATAAAATAATACTTAAAACCTATTAGTTATTAAAATTAAAACACTATATTATCTTACATGCAAGATTACGTAGTAACGAACATTAATAATGTAAAGGAAAATGATAATTATAACATCTTATCATTTATTCTTCAATTTATCATCTTTAATTTGATTTTATAATTTATCCTTTTGCTTACATGAAGTGTTACTATTTCATATTTTTGGGGAATCAAAAGAACATCAACTCGAGTATTAATTTTTCTAATAAATAAATAATCGTTGGTGAAGGGATAAATAAACTTTAAAAGAGTGAAAAAAGTGAACAAGTATTCTAATTCTAACGTGTAGAAAGTTCAGCCCTACCTTTTGCTTTACATATATCATTTTAAAGTTTCCCTTTAAATGTATCATAAGTAATTATTAAAATGGAAAATTAAAGGGAGAATGTATCATATTGGACAACAATTCAACTTATTATATATACTTAAAAGGAAAAAATATTACACAAAACTATTCAGTTTATTTGGATGTTTTTTAAAATCAACATACCAGCATGATGGAGTTCAATTTGAAACTACACTTCTATTCCAATAGCAGTGTCGAGAAACACGATTCTATTCACCAGTGTATTGATACAAAAACAACGGTGTCAGTGAACCACTAAAAAAAATGCAAAGTACACGAATATTTAATGTTGCAGAAGAAGAAGAAAAAGTAGTTCAGACTTTTCGTTGTTTTAAAATGAGAGGAAATCCCTCTATTTATAGACAACAATGGTAGTGTGAACAAATGCTTATTGTGCCTTATCGGAAATGTCACAACTCTTTGGAAAAGTTACAATCCTTCGGAAAGGTCACAACCTTTCATAAAAGTCGCAACTCTTCATAAAAATCACAATTTTTCATGAAAGAGAAGACTAGTTTTGGAAATAAATAAATTAAAAGAGAATCCTGCTTTATGGTGGCGCCACGTAAGTGGGCCTAGGGTTTTATTATATATATATATATATGATTAAAGCTAAACAGTAAAAAAGTGAGGTAACATGTTTCATTGGACAACATCACTATTTATTTATTTCTTAGAATTTTGAACTTTTTCCTTAATTTTTTTAACAAACAAACTTTTAAAAAATATATAGTTTTGCTTATTAATTATTGATATTCATTTCATTTCCTTATATGTCTATCTTCAATCTATTAATTATACTTTTTCCATTTTTCATTTCATTTCCATATATGTCTATCTTCAATCTATTAATTATACTTTTTTCCTTTTTTAAAAAACATCGTTCTCTATTTTTCTCTTATTTTCGAATTAAAAATAATTAATCATATAAACTATAATCTGTTTATAGTATTAAGCTTTGACCAAAAAAACCTGTAAAAAATATATAACTTTCCTAATTTCATTTCCTTAAATGCCTCTCTTCAATTTATTAATTATATTTTTTCCTTTATTTTTATTTTTTCCATGTATATTTTTTCCTATTTTCTGATCAAAAGATTAAAGAATTAATCATCTATATATATTATTGAAACGGGATACTAAAAAAAGTAAGGTGAAACTATGGGCAACTTCATTATTTATCTTTTTTCCTAAAATTTTGATTTCCCCCCTTAATTTTTGACAAAAGTATTTGTAAAAAATATATAACTTTTATCATCAATTATTGATATTTATTTCATTTTCTTAAATTCCTCTCTTTAATCTATTAATTACACTTATTCTAAAATCTTTTCTCTATTTTTCTCTTATTTTGTAATTAAAGGATTAAAGTGGACTCAAAAGTATAAGATTTGAGTTCACTTTTTCGTGAGACCAAAAAGAGATGCCATAAAATTAATATCAGTGGTGTGAGACACATAATAAGGATTTTATTACCCTAACTACATCAACATATCCAATATATTCTTACCTATCTCATGGAGATAGAGAGATAGTTTTCGAAAAATCCTCAACTCAACTACATATCGATTATCGCCTAACGAGAGATACAAAGTAAAACACGAATTTCGAACAAATTTGAATTTGTAAATTTCAAATGAATAAAAGAAAGTATAAATTTTAAGAATCCCATAGTGTAAGGGTGAAATTACCTTCTATCCCTACTTTTTTTCTAATTACACAAATCTCATATTTTATGTTGCGCTTATTAAGAGAAAAAAAAAACTGAAAATCAAATTAAGATCTCATAATATCTATCTGTTGCGCTAATTAAGAAAAAAAACTGAAAAATCAAATTAAGATTCCATAAATTGTGTTATTCCATTCTAGATTACTATTAACGATTCAGTTATATAGCGTAAAGGAACCAAAAAATTCAAAATTCAAATTTCTTTCATTGAAGAACCTTTCAAATTATGAAGCAACTCTCCTGTCAAAGAAACTGACAGAGAGCAGACCGATGATTCCGACCAACTTTGCCCGAGAGTGCAAAAGGTGATAGTAAAGGTCTTTCCAAGTCCACCTCAGAAATCTCTACTTGTGAAACTGATATATCGTTTGCTAGGTAGCTTAGTTTAAATTTTCTTTGCCACATAGATGTATTTTGGAGTAACTGAATACATCAGTAAATTCAAAAGTTTTTTGATTGAGTAGATACTAAGTGCATATCATTGTGAGAGTTGTATCTCTTTGTGCTTCCTCATCGACAAATCCACGGTTGCGACTTTTGAATGCTATATGTATCTTTTCAATGAAGAATGCGTAACAATTTTGTTCTTAAGAAATGAACAAATAACAGGTTAATGGCTATTATATTCAGATCCCAAAAATATGTATTAATCGATTCTTCTCTCTTAAGGAGCTTCTTATATCCTATTGTCACATTTATTGTATTAGATTGTTGAAGTGTATATGATACATGTAGTAAAGTGTATACAAGAAGATGTATCATATACTTATTGTATTAATTCTATATTAAAATTAGTGATTAAAATGTATCTTGTTCTTTTTTGCGGCTCACTGTACTATATTTTTGAATGATACATGAGGCATAAGCTGCTTTGTAGTGAATTATCATGTAATGTATTGCTAACTTTTAAATGTTTGCAGGTTGCTACATCTTTTGAATTTATTTTTTTAGTGTATGAAGGTAGACGGATATACATTGTTTGCCTTGAGCGAAAGATATGTAATTGTGGGAGATTTCAACTTGACGAGATACTTTGTGCGTACACAATTGTTGTTTAAAGTACAAGAATGTTGCCGATCTATATCCCTACTGCTCTGATTACTACAAACCAGTGCATTAGCAAACACATATGAAGTTCCAATGGTTTCAATACCGGATAAGAAAGATTGGTCAGTTCCAGAATTTGCTTTGGAAGAAATTGTGTTGCCACCTAGATACAAAAGGATGCCTGGACGACCAAGGAATCTCAGGAAAAAAATTCAGATGAAAAGCTAACAACAAACACAAAGTGTTGTGGACGTTATGAACAAGAAGGTCACAATAGACGAACTTATACTTTCTTTCCCAAAGATGATTGAAATAGACTTTTTAATAATGCATTGATGTTCCAGTTTAATAATTTTCAATCTATAGTTTTTCCACTGATACAATAATCTACACTACAACATACTATTAGCTTATGAATTTTTGATACATTAAATTGAAATGTTACTATTCAAAATAAAATTTTGTTTAACTTTATGTACATTTCTAATTGATAATAATTTGTTCACATTGTTAAAATATAAAATTTTGTGAATCTGGTACTACATATTATGTTTTAGATACACTGTTTATATAATGTTTGATTTTATTTTTGATAATAATGTATCTGATACAATATGATTGTGAAAAGTTGTGTTTACGATAATAAAGTGCAGTTATGAATGTGTCACAGTAAAAAGAAAGGAATGTTATGTATCTGATTCATTATGTTATGAATTTGATACATGTTTTTAGGAATCCCGAAGCAAATTACATCTTATTCTTACCTTTTTTCAATTTAATCCCTTCAAATTTAATTTGTGTCATCCGGATACATCACACATTCATCCAAACATAACAGTTGATACATTAGATAACTTGTCATTTTAGATTAAAAAGGAAATTAAATGTAAAATAAAATGTCAGTTCCCCAAATCACGCAAATCAATTTGATGTCAATCTCTCCCAAATCGTAACAACTTCAAATAATTTAAATTTCAAATTTTCTTACCTCAAATCTCTCTCAAATCGTAACAGATTCAAAAAAGTCGAAAACAATAGCTATGTATCGGATACATTTAGTATAAATTTAAATTTATGTATTATGCCTAAAAAGTTAGTGCATGATACATTACTATTATCTTATTTTGTTTGAGAATATTGTGTTTTATAAAAGATACATTATACATGTAATTATTCTCAATAACATTTTTTTGTGTGTGATACATAACACAGTGATGAGTTGATACAAACAAATATTGTTATAAAAATATTAGTGTTTATGTATCAACAATAATATTTGATAATGTCTACATATATATGACCTTCTAGTTGAACAAGTTTGAATGTATGTAGCTGGTAGTAAAAGATAACGAAATTTGTACTAGCTGTACCAAGTACATACTAATTTGTGTTTCAATAAACTAAGGTTATGTATCATAATTAATATTTAAACATGATACATTGTGCATAATAAAATTGTAATGTATCATAATATTGAAACAAAGACATAATACATTAATTTAAGAAACAAAAACTACTAGATACATTAAAAATCTGAACCCATATGTATCAAAAAATGTTGAACAAGAAAAAATTGAAAAAAAAATCAACAATCTGATTTGTTGTAAGCAAAAAAAAATGATGATGAAACCCGTCTACACTTTCTCCTTTGCTCTGTATCAACTCCCACAACTTTTTTCCACTTTCAACAATGGCGTCATCCATATATCTCGACCTAAAGCTCTTACCGGAGCCACCAACAACTCGACCTTCTCCTCCTTTTTAGGCGTTTTTCCACAATCAATTTTGAAGTCGAAGATGCATCCTTCCTCAACTAATTGGGTAATCAATATTAGGTGAGGTTAACTGGGTAATCCCAATACTAAAAGAAGGAGCATCATCCATATATATCAGGAGATGAAAAATAAAAAAAATAAAATTAGAACAAAAAACAATGAACGATAATATAGAGAAGTAGAAACACTACTTTCTTTCTTTTTTTAAAAACAAATTATTCAAAGAAAAAAAGAAGATATGCATCTACCTTATCACCGAAAATCCTAAAAGAGAATAAAAATCTGAAACTAAAAGAAGACACATAAATGATATATATGCATTGTTTGCATATTGCTTGATGATAGATCCCATGATCCAGATCCATTTTTCAATAAGAATCATGAGAAACTATTCATTAGTAAAAGAGAACACGTTAAGAATAAGACTTCGTTGTTGAGCCCTTGTTGCGGCAGAGAAGAGAAAAATACTTGTTGAGTAGTTTGAATTTGATTGACTGGAATGAGAATTCTTTTGAAAATCAAATTGAGATGAAAATTGTAACTGATACGAATGTGGAGTGAAATTAGGGAGAGATTAAAAGAGTGAAAAAAGGAGTGGGTAAACGTGGGTTTGGGTGGAGATGTTTATGTATCCGGAAGATTGGAGAATTGGGGAGAAATAAGGGATATATGTAATATTTTTAAAAGGTAGGGAATAATGAAAAATAAGGTAAGAAAAGATGTGTATATAGGTAATTTATCCTAAAAGAAATTCATTGATTAGTACAGTTGTGCAGATATGCAAATTACATTTCCTGTGTGCGTCTATGTACAAATATGAAAAGTGTACATATCATACACTATCATCTCAAAATTACATCTTTCAAACCTATAGGACAAGGTATTAAGTACTATAATTTTTAGAAGCACAAAAGCAAAATACATCCAAAAAAGATCTTCACTTTGAGGAGTCAATATCTGCTTCATTCCAGCCCTTTGTCATATATATATATATTCATCAAAAACTTTGGTTCTCTTTACTTCTGAGGTAACTATAAGTTGTTGTTTGTTGCAACTCTTCACAGCTTCTCATGATAGAACTTGTTAGTTCAAACGAATGGTCAGAGTCCTCCGCCATCTCTACCTACAAGCTATGCTCTTGTGAGGATTATCATGTAAAAATGATGTTTCGGGGCAGCATATTTCATTAGATTGCAAGCGGTTGGTCACATCCGAACCTGCAATGGACCCGCATATCATAGTGGTTTCCGAATACATTTAAAATGTAATGGAATAAAGAGTGTTCCATACCTTCTAGAACTTCGGAATCCAAATCTTCACTGTTATTTTCAGATCGATGCTCTGAAGGTGAAACATTTAAATCAACAGCACAATGGCTGTCATTCTGAACATGCTCTTTTGGTTTAGATAAATCAACGAAAAAAGGCTCTGCCAAATGCTTTGCTTTCTTTCGCTTCCTATTATCTTTCCGTACAAGATCTTCTCATTCAAAACAAGAAGCAAAGAAAGAAGAAGGGAGATCAACAACCAAATCTGGATATCCTCTACTTTTAAAGCAATAAAGGTGGACAAGCAGAAAGGACGAAATTACCAAGTTCTGTTGATGTGTTCAGAGTTTCCCAATTCATGAGGCAAAGAGCTGCATCAACTACTTCTTGACCATTTACTCTGACTATATAGACCTAGAAACATCATTCTTAATAATCAGAAAATACATAAATGAAACCTATTTCTTAAGGTTATTGTGGTTGAGCATACATGCGGAAGGATTGTAAGAGTTTAAAAGAGCCCCACTTAATCATACTATCACAGATTCTAAAAAAATTAGACTTCCTATTGCTTTCCCGCCTCAATTTACCTTCTATCATTTTCATTGCCAAAAATCCACGAGTTCTTTCAAAAACTGCCGAAGCGATCAAGTCAAGTTTAACTCGCAAGATAATCAATCAGTAGCCAGTAAAATTATCATATTCTACAACCTTAATTTTGCAAGAAGCAGAACTTATGCAGAGTTTACCCCCTAACCTGTCAGCCTTGGCTGCAATTTTGACTTTTTTTGGCCAAAATTAATCCATAGTCAAAAATGGATTTCAATATTTATTTTGCCAATAGCCAATAACAAGTAGGGCACATCGGCAAATTAGACCCTTATGTTAAATCTAGCTAGATTTTGGAAGATCTATCATTGGGACATCGGATTTAGTGGTACACATCGTATTGAAGCGGGGTGGATGAAATGAAGTTTCACATCTGGTATCTTGTGTGATAAGTATGTGTCACTAAGATATAAATATAAGTTTTATAAAGAGGTTGTTAGATCAGTTATATTGTATGAGGTAGAGTGTTGACCGATTAAGAACTCGCACGTCTAGAAGATGAAAATAGCAGAAATGAGGATGTTGAGATTGATGTGTGGACATACAAGGAGAGAT
The DNA here is from genome assembly GCA_029582245.1 of Solanum etuberosum. Lineage (NCBI taxonomy): Eukaryota > Viridiplantae > Streptophyta > Magnoliopsida > Solanales > Solanaceae > Solanum > Solanum etuberosum. The sequence continues at coordinate 15,988 of JAJONR010008453.1, read as the reverse complement.
AGGATTAGGAACGATGAAATTCGAGACAAGGTGAGAGTGACTTCTGTGGTGAACAAGATAAGAGAGTGAGACTGAGATGATTCGGGCATGTGAAGAGCAGATGTATAAATGCCCTAGTGAGAAGCTGTGAAAGGTTGGTCATGGTGGGTCTGAGGAGAGGTTAGATAGGCAGAAGAAATATGTGAGAAAGGAGATTAAACGAGACATGATATACTTACAACTTAACGAGGACATGCATCTAAATAAAAGGATATGGAAAATGATTAGTTAAAGGTTAGTAGGTAGTCGAGCATTGTCTAGTTTTCTTTATCAGTATTATTACTACTACTCTCTATTATCTTTTCTTCGATTCTTATTATTACATGTTGTTTCATTTGCTTCGATTATCATATTATTTGTTGTTGCTACTGTTTTTTTTCTCCATTATTTTCATTATGGCTTCTTCACTACTATATTCCCTTTTCATATATGCTTTGAGATGTTTTACTTGAGATGAGGGTCTATCGAAAACAACCCCTTCTACCTTCACAAGGTAGGGATAAGGTCAGTGTACAAACCACTCTCCTCAGACCCAAGGGGATTACACTAGGTATGTTGTTGTTGTACTCCGCTAATTCCTTTAGTTGAAAATCCCCGTCACTCCCAACCAAGAAGGCCAACTGATATAAAGTTAGTACTCCCTCTGTACTAATTTATATGATGTAGTTTGACTAGGCATGGAGTTGAAGAAAATGGAAAGATTTTGCAATGTTACAATACTACCCTTAAAAGAGTACACCTTTGTGGGCTTTTTGCCAAATAAGTAGGACTCAATATGGGTAAAATGTTGATAATTTCATTATAAATATTTGCCAGAAATGTGTTATTCTTTTTGGGACTGGAAAGTGCGTCATATAAATTGAGACAGAGGGAAGTATTATCTTTTATAACCAATATAAAGTACTTAGTAAGTTAATGTTATTTAAACTCAACATGAAATCCTATAATTAACCATTCTACTCTTTCCAAATCTTGAACAATTATTATAGATGCCTCTTTACCAAACTCAATATAAATATTATATACAAACATTAAAAGTAAAATTACAAGCAAGTCTAAGAGGTCATCTTTATTAGATGAAACAAAAATATCTCCATTCCTCCAATAACAAAGAACAGTTTAGGCTTAACTATGTAGGTATCAAGATTTTAAAAGGTTACCTTCATTTTGCAAGGTTCAAACAAGCGAAAAATCAAAAGATCTCCTTTAAGTAGTCTGTGAGAGATGGAAAATCCTCTCCAACCAGCACTTAAACCATTCCTTTCTAGAAGATAACTTGTCTTGTACTCATTGCCCCATTCATCAACCAAAATGATTGTGGTATCACAACTAGGTAAATGCGTGTTGCAGAATGACTTTGGAAGATGCTACCGTTGCAAAAAGGAATGAAGTTAGAAGAAGAAGAAAAATTGTTTAGATTCTATCTCTACTAAGTTTTTGCTGCAAAGAGGTTTTAGATTCTATCTCTACTAAGTTTTTGCTGCAAAGAGGTTATGTGATTTCAGACTTACCAGCCAAAATCCATGAGCAACATTCGAAGGGAGCATACACTTTGCAAAGCTGGGAAATTCATCTGGTAGGCTTGATAAAACCTTTTCTGCTCGCTCCATAACAGAATATTTAGCTTCAACGTCATCATAAAGGTCATTAATCCTTGTCCTCTTTGACCCCTTCCGTTTAATGCTATGAATTCAACAGATTCAGAAATTTGCTTATGATTAACCGTCAAGAAAGAGAGAAAAGTGGATATTTGGGGGTAGGAAAGAGGAAAAACAAGTCAAATAAAATGCCAACCTCTCGGCCTTTCTCGGATGATTAGATTTCACCTGTAAGACAATGCAAAAATTTCTGTTACAATTCATAGTCAATCAATAAGAAAAGGGAATCACACCATTTCATCAAACACTATATGTGACACTGACACTCTATTTTTAAGCCAATAGCCTCAAACCTTGCATCCTAACAGACATCCAAATCATAAGATAAAAAATGAAATTTGACCAGGCATGTAAGAAGTTACTGCTTTACGAGGTAGACCAAGTGCACGTAACATGCAGAAGACTACTTTAAGGAAAAGTTAAGGAAAACATAACACAAGGTGCTAGTACAATAAAAATAACAGTTCAGTAATCTGTGGAAAGTTTTCATCCATTTTGTATTTGTAGCATTTTTGGCGACATGGCATCAACTGATCTACTAAGTACCACAGAGTTTCTAAATTCTCGTATGAAGCTAGATTTTTGCACTCTTGTGTGTATCTTCACCTAATCTCACGTCTATTCTAACTATCAAACTTGTCAGTATATGAGCAAATATAATCCAATCAACATTAGAAAAGTGAATCATAAAGAAAGTCAAGAAATGGAAGTAGCAATGATCAGTGAGGAAATCTAAGGCTCAATATGAAGTATAACCGCCACAATAATCATACTCGAGGAACAAGTAAAACACATCTTTCCAGACTACCATTTTAAAAACCTTTGCATACTATTAAACGGCAGAACAATCACCATCAACATGCCATAGTAAGTCTCGTCAACATCAATTAGTTGTCTATCATAGACAAGAAGAATGAATACCACTGAGCACCATTATAGGCAACCAACCCAGAGCAACTATCCAACAAACTATAAGCAACTGTATCACCTATGACTTATTTGCCAAGATGGGACACAGACACTGAGGAGCATTTGGGGAAATAGAGGCCACACATACACTTAACCAAGGAAATACTAGGAGTACACCAAGGAGAAACAAAAGAAACAGGAGAAAAGGGGATATGGGCAGAGACACACATACATACACAAAAGAAAGAAGACATGAGTTAGTGACCTTGCACAGACTCGTAAGCACTCTACGCTCTACAAAGGATACACACCCACCGTGAGCCTTTTGATTTAGGTCTTCCCTGCCTTTCATTTATTCCCTCAACCCCGGTCATTTTTTATAAAACATCATTGAGTTAAGGTTAGAGTTACACGCTACCACTGACTCCTCGAGGGAGCCTCTTCATTCTTCTCTTTCCTATCTTCGGTGCAAGTAGGATTAAGGAGGAAAACAACTCATGGAATCAGCTGCAAATGGAGGAAACCTGCACCAGCTTACACATCTAGAGCGTGCAATCGCCTACCCTATCTCCTTACCATCCAGACCCATTTCGAGAACCACCATGTACAGTTGGTGGCTAGGGATTCATCTCATTCGTTAACAAAATAGCAGAGAAAGCAAAGCGGATAATCCCACCATCACCAAGCAGGAAATTATATCTATCAGCAGAGGTAGAACCCAAATAGGAGTTCAGCTGAACCCATTAGCTTTAGCTCAAACAATTTATTCGTGCTTAAAAAAAAATCATTAAACATGTATATATAATAAATTGTATACACAATTATCATCACTTGAAGTCATCGTCGTTATAAAATTCAGAACGTATAAAGTTGAAATCCTGACTCCGCCTCGACTATCATCCACATCCATAACCAATTAATGGATTTCAAGCCAAGCATTCATGAACAATTAGGGGCAAACCTAATCAGATCGGAAGTCAAGCACAAATCGAAAACGCACAAAAATATCTATATAGCATATAGAATAACGCATCAGGTTCACTGGATCCTAGACCAAAACAACAAAACATCAATGAAAAACTGAATGTTCTCACTTGCTTCGCCTTAGATTTAACACTTCTAGGCTTTTTAGGAATCATCTTTTTCCTATCCAACTGCACCGTCTTAATCTGAAAGCAAAACAAACACAAAAAAAATTCAAAAAAACTCCAAAAAAAAAACAAACAAATAAAACAAACAAAGGAATTAAGGTACAGAAATAAAACCATGGATAAAGGATCAGTTTGAGTTGAAGTAGAAGCAGAAGAATGTGAAGTGGATTTTAGTCTATGAGGTTCTACTTGTTGTTGTTGCCTTTTTTTACAACTTTTGGTCCTACGTTTTACAGGAATGAAATTCCTCTCTTCCATGGATGTCGATTTAAGTTCTTTGCAGAGAAGGCTACCTGAAATACGTAGAAATGTATTTATATATAATTTTTTTGAAATAGTGTGAAAAGAGAAGACAAAAGAAGAAGGAAAGAAGAAAATACAGCCAACCAAGACAAAGACAGCGAAATGCGGGCCAGTCAGAGGATGCTGCTACTGCTAGTTATAAAACTTGTATTAAGTATTTGGTTAAGATTATTTTTTTAAAAAAATAAAATGAAGTTGAAAAAAATAAGAAGATATATTTGACCAATATATGACAAAATGTAGTCGATTTTTTAAAGTTAATTGTAAGTAAATTTTGTAATAAAATTAATAATTTAGTAAAGTTGGTGGAATTCACCGTCCAATATTTCTATTATTGCCATGACTTTTCACTTAGACATTTCAAATAAGTTTGGTACGTTTTAAGCGCTTGTAGGAGGTCTTCTCTATGTCATTTTTGACACTTTTCACTAATTTAACATAGTATGCGTGCTTCACAAATTTTGAGAGCGTGATCAGATTTTTTAATTTTTTTTTTTTCTCCTTCTCAATTATGAATTACATTGTTATTATGATAGTGTTATGAATTTCAAAAATCACGATCGTATTTTGAATTTGTTTAAGTTTAAAATTCATGATCCTATAATTGTTTTCACTATCTCTTTTCCTTTTATTTGTTTTATTTTCATTTTCTTTTTGAAATAGTCTGCAACTATAAATATGAATTACTTTTTTTTCTCTCTTTTATTCTTAGTATTCCTTTTCTCTATTTCTCTTTTATCTCTTTGGAATAACAGAGTATTGCTAGAAATACATTATTTGGTAAAGATTTTAAATATATATATATTTGAAAATGAAGTTGGCTTTGGACATAAAATAAAGTTTCAAATTCTTTGAGTGAAAATTGAATTGTTTTCTAAACCTATTTCAACATTTCAAATTTTACTGACCAATTTATGGCTAAACGTGGTCGATTTTTAAGTTAATTACAAGTAAATTTCTTAATAAAAAGTGATAATATGTTAATTTGTCAATTCGTAGGAATTTATAGTGTTTCTTCTTCGATGAACTTGGGCCTTTCATGGGCGTGGATGAAAGGAATTTATGCCTCAAGATTGTAATATCATGTTTGAGATCGGAAACATTGAACATATCTGACTAATAATCAACAGATAATAAATCGAATTGAATCAATTAATATTTTATTATTTTAATAGCGTTTAGCACATATAAAAACTATAACCAATAAATCGAACATCAAATCTGATCGAATTGAATCACCGATAAATATCCTACATAATATTTATCTTTTTTTTTCTTTTTATATAATTTGACACTAAAGACACTTTATTGATCACATATATAAATTATTAATATTAACAAAAATAATTAGTCAAATATAAATTATAATTCTTCAATATACTTTTTTTTTTAAATGCTATTTGATAAAAAAACAATTATAATAAATATTTTTTAACCGTTGAAATATACAAAATATATATTGCTTCTGAGTCCACGGCTTTCGCCAAACAAGGTGCCTCTTGAGTCTAAAATTTAATTTCCCACTTGTCCACTTGAGGTATTTATTTACCCCTACTTCTCCTACAAAACTTTCCCATTTATTCCCTCTTTATTTATAGCTTGTTTAATCAAATTTTTCATATTTTCTCAGTAATTTTATATTCGAAGTTATTATTAAAGAGTAGTTATATTTAATTAATTAATTTAAAAATTATCTTTATTAATATTAGAGCAGTAGTTTGTATTTACTCAAAGTTTTAAAGATATTTTTGGGGAAAAAGCTATTTTTGACGGTCAATTTTTACTAGTACTATTTAAAAATATTTATTTTTTTAAAAAAACTTGACCAAATATCTCAAATCTTTACCATAAGTACTTTTAACTCTTTCTTTTTATTTAAAAAATAAATAAAAATTCTAACTTCTTAAAAACGTGGCTAAAAATTTTAGCTTCCTAAAGATGTTTCCAAAATTCTAGATTTCTTAAAACATGCTATTACTATTTCCACACAAAAAACTTTTTATCGATGATAGTAATATGCTAGACGCTAGTAGGGGTGATAAAATCAATCCCAATAATATAATTTATGGTAATTCATTCGGTGTTTTTCATGACTCTCATTTGTTGAGTTGCCTCAACGGATTGAACCCAAACACTCTATCAAACAATTGAGTCAAAACAATATAAATATAACTCAGTCCAAATAATTAAAAAGAATAAGTTATCATTATCATTGTAAGACTTGTTTTTTGACTGACCTCGGTTAATTTATATATATATATATATATATATATATATATATAAATTTCACAATATATTTCACATATTTTTTCAGGATATATAAAATATATAGGTTTCTTGACATATGTAATATCTTTTACAATTTATATAATTAACCAACGTGAAAAGTTAAGTGTTACCATTTGAAATTACCATCATGCAATTAGAGGCGGAGTCAGGATTAAGAGTTTGGAAGTTCTAAATTTTCTTTAGAACCATCTATCAATTTTGTTAGGGGTTTATAAATTAATATACATATATTTAATTAATTTTCTAGTACAAATACAGGGTATACAAAAAAGCTACTGGGTTCTTCCGAACCCATGAACCCCACCTAGCTCCGCCTCTCTGCACGCAACAATATTTGCTGACATTCAATCACAGGTGTAATGATAATTTTCAAAAATGATGTATTAATGATTTCAATTCATACACTTTAAAATGAGTAGAGAAGCTAGGTTTTGTTAATCGGATTGAATTATTATTTGTTATTGACCCATCTTGATTCAACAAATTTTTATCCAAATAAATTTTGAACAGATTTGATCTTGATCCAATAATTAATTTAACAATATTTTGATCGTATAATCTTCACCTACTTTGCCAATAATATATACTTCTATATTTCTCTCAAAATTTGGAGAGATTCATATTTGATGGGCGAGCTCAAGTACTTTAGCATGTTTATAGTGTGATGACTTAAACATAATCCATAAGGCACTTACTTTACATGACCAGAGACGGTGACTAATTGGCAAGTGACAAACTTGAGCAGACATTTGATCATAGGATTTGAGACATGGATTTAAAATTAGCAACTTTCACATTTAACAAACATAAAAATCATATGTGTATGTTATAACTATAGTTTGCATAATTGCGCTCCATAGCAAACTTTATGTTGTATAAATCGTTGGGGACATTAGATTTGTATAAAATCGTTGGCAGCCTCTCATTTGTATAAATCAAGGGAGGAGAAAGAGGAAGAGTTAGAGTTTTACCCTAACTCATATTTCCTGAGATAAAGATATTTGTTTTTAATTAAATGTTAATTTTGGAGTTTAAAGGTAAAAATAATTAATCAATCCTAATTTTAAAGGAGGTGTTATTTGATTGTATATTTAAGGGAAAATGGACAAATATACCCCGAACTTTCGAAAATGGTATGTCAATACCCTCCGTCATATTTTTCGTCCATGAGTGCCCCTCGCCGTCCAATAACTGGTGCACATTTGCCCCTCCCACTAATGGAAGACTCATTTTGTACACGTGGCACAATCCTACGCCTCAATCCGGATTTACCAAATATTTAACCCAAATTTCAAATACCCGTTTAACCCGGCCCATTACCCATTTAACAAACTATCAACAAACCTAAAGAAAAAGCCCCATTTATTTTATCTCTTCTTCTTCCTCGTAAGGTCGCCGCCGTCGTTGCCGTCCCCCACCCCTCAACCCCTCCTTCTTCTTCTTTTATCTTTCCATATACTCTTTCAATCATGTACTTGAAGATTTAAACAAAAGAGATCGAGAACTCAAAGCATCTATTTCTGCAAAGAAAAAAACGCCACGCTAAAATCTTGAAGAAGAGACTCAAAATCACTTTGCCTTGGATAAAGTTTCTGCAAATTAAATTAATTAACATCATCTATCAGGGAAAAAAAATATTTAGAGTAATCGAAAAATTCCTGTTTCATTGGAGATAAAACATAACCAGATCAAAACATTGCAATTTATTTGCATTCTCTGCTACTTGTATGTCCTTTTTGGTAAAGAAAGAGGTAGTGCGGGAATACGTCTGCAATTCCAGGAAGGATAACTTCCAGCAGAGACTGAAATTATATAGAATTTAGATCCTATTTGTAGTTGATCCGCCAATTCTTCGAGGAAGTGAGTTCCATTTGTAGTTTTCATTCAAATCTGAACATTGTTCAACCCTCACAATCCCAAAAACACTGATACAGATTCAGAATTCAACACATTGAGGGTTCTCAAACATGAACATCAAATTTCAACCTGGAAAATTCCAATCAAATTACGCAATACACCTCGAAATTATTTTCGATTTCTGCAATGAAAAAAACGAAACCCATGAAAGGAAAATGGGATTCTGAGCTAATACAACTTATGTTTCTTCCCCAAATGGAAACAAAGTTCTGGAAAGTTTCTGGAATCTTCTTCTTCTTAACTAAAATCAAAAAAGAAATTCAAATCTTCAACCCCACAATCCCCAAAACTCGATTCAGATTCAGATTCAGATTTCATACATGTTCGAAATTTCTACGTGGGGTTCTCGAACATGAACATCAAATTCCGATGTGGGTAATGGGGTATCGGGTGAGTTAAATGGGTAATGGGGCGGGTTAAACGGGTATTTGAAATTTGGATTAAATATTTAATTAACTCGGATTGAAGCGTAGGATTGTGCCACATGTACAACGAGGGTCATTCCTACTTTATCATAAATATCTATGTTTCTAATATTATCTTTCTGTGTTGTATGAAAATTCCTTTATACAAATTACATTTAAGATAAATAAAGTGAAACTAATTCTTAATTTAACAAAATGACTAAGATTTAAGCACTTAAAAGGTGTTACCTTAAATTTGCAAGTCTCAATCAATTGGAAGATCAACACATCATTTTCAACAAGATTGTGAGCAATTGAGAAACCTCTCCACCCCCCAATCAATCCACTTTTGCCAATTAGGTACTTGGTGGAAAATTCAACTCCATCTTCATCCACTAGAACAATATTGTCATCATGCTTTGGTAAATGAGAAACGCAAAACCTTTTTGAAAAGTTCTGTTATATAAATATATTTATTATAAAGGCTAGATTATATAGAAATAGAAATAATTTTAATATTGCCTAATTCTATTAAGAAGAAATTTACTTGCCAAACAAAATCCCCCAGTGACATGGGAAGAGAGCATACATTTGACAAAATTTGAAAATTCAGAAGGTAAAGTTGTTTGAAATATTTCGGCTCGCAATTGGGCTGATGAGGTTATATCAACAGAGTTGTCTGCCTGTCCCTTCCTTCCAATGCTAGTAAAATCGAGAATAAAAAGGATTTTTAAATAAATAATAATACCAGGATAACAACCAATTGGTCATAAAATTCTTTTATCCTCTTCTTTTTTTTCAAAAATATATATTCAATAGACTGTTTGATTTTTCATAGTCAAATTCTCACTCCAACTTTGAGTTGAGTTTTCAGGTTTGATTCAAAACTTGTATACACTTCATTTTAAATTATTTATTTGATTTTGACTTGATACAAAGTTTAAGAAAGTAAAAAAAATACTTTTGAATGTTGTGGTCTAAAATTAAAATTAAAGATTTCACAAAAAAAGAAAGAAATATTTTTTTAATGGGATAAAAAGAAAATTAGGACAAATAAATGAACCAAAAAAGTATGACAAACAAATTAAAAAGGAGGAAGCAACATTTTTTCAAATAAAATACATATCCAAACACAACTTCAATTTCGAAATATTTTTTTTCCACTCAACTTTAAATACAAATAAAAATAATTCAAATATCATAAAATTCACGTCTAAACACCTATTTTTTTTATTAATATAATTTGTTTTTGCATTTTCTCCACGCTAACCACATTTGAACCTACCTGTTATCTCCATTTTCCACCTGCAAATAATAACAAAACAAGTGTGTGTGTATATATATATATTAAGATACATGATAAAAGACAGATACATATGACAACACTCGGATACATGACAGAACAATAGCGCCTAGATCCGACGGGAGAAGTGACGCGAAGTTTTTTGATTGAGTATGTAACTGACACCATCGTCAATGTCGAATTTGATACTCATTGTCTCTGCGCGCGAGAGGTGTCTCCCCTTGCCAAAAAAAATGACGAGTACGTGGGGGATTGGTTTAAGAGTGAGAAAGTCAAAAGGTAAAAGTTTGACGTGTAGGTTGACAAGCTGTTAAACATCCATTTTAATGGAGTGTTTCTTCTCACGGACTACCGATCAAGGGAGGAGAAAGAGGAAGAGTTAGATTTTTACCCTAACTCATATTTCCTGAGATAAAGATATTTGTTTTTAATTAAAATGTTAATTTTGGAGTTTAAATGTAAAGATAATTAATCAATGCTAATTTCAAGGGGGGTAGGTATTTGATTGTATCTTTAATAATATATGGTATAAATTATTAAAAGTGGTAATATATGTAATTCTTTGAAAGTAGAGGTAAAATTAATATATATGGTAGTGATGTATGTGTAATAAAATAGTTTATCCATTAAAAAAAGGCTTTCAGGAGTCCAATTTGTGATTATTTTTTTAAAAAAATAATGTAAAACTTGACCCATAAGAATACATTTTGCACATAAAATCCATCATTTTAAATTTAGAGAAAAAAAATCAAGCTTGTTGTAAATAAATTGTATGTACGATGTAGGGATATATTAAAAAATAACTAGTTATTCCGATCAGCGAATACAACAACATAACTAGTGTAATCCCGCAAGTAGGTTCCGAAAAGAGTAATGTGTACATAGTCTTGCCCCAACCTTGTGAAAGTTGATTTATTCAATAAGTTAATCCTTATAAAAAAAAACTGTGAAAGTTGATTTATTCAATAAGTTAATCTTTATAAAAAAAAAAATGTATTTTGAAAGTTTGCATTACATGTGATCACAAATAATTTTTTATAAAAAAATAGAGATATGCAATAATTTATTAATGTAGTGTCTTAGAATATTTTGGGTGAGTTTTGAAATATTAAAATAGTTCCACTGGTCATATTTAGGGTCAAGTTTTAAAATATTAAAATAGTCAAAGGTCATATTTTAGGAAAAAACTGAAATATTTAAATAGTCCCAACGGTCATATTTTAGGTCAAGATAAATCTATAGCTATTTTAGAATATAAAGATTTGGGTTTTAAAATCTTTCGGAAAATAGACAAATTCTGTAAACAGAGAGATATTTTAAAAAAGGAAAAAAATGAAATTTGACTGATAACACAAGTTAGCAACAATATACATTTGACTATCCTATAATATTATTTGTACAAAATAAAATTTAAAATGTGCTATTAATAGGGGCGGATTTACGTGATAGTAAGCGGTGTCACGTGACACGGCTTCGTTGGAAAAAATTATTAAATACGTATATATAATCAAAAGGTAAAAACAAATAAAAGATAAAATCTAATAAAGTGACATTACTTGTCATAGGAGATGTTCCAGCTCAGTTGGGCTGATGCCTCAATTGTGAACTTAAGGTCTTGTGTTTCAATACTCCTTTACTTCATTTATTTTTATAATACTCCTTTACTTCATTTATTTTTATTTTTTCACCTCATATGAATTAACAAAATTTTGAACCAGCCAGTCATATTTTTTATACCTCAATTGTTTGGTGCCTAATATATACATACTCCATTCATATTTTTTTAAAAGTGTTTAATATTACCTCCGTTCATCATTATTTATTCAATATACTAAAAATAATTGTCCAATTTTACTTGTCTTGTTTGAATAATTAAGATATAAGTGACCATTTTGTGTCTACTTTATCCTTACAGTTAAACACTATTTATTGATTGATCTTATAATTAATAAGGGTGATATAGTAAAATACCCCTCTATTTATTATTTCACAAGGAGTGTGTCAAGTCAAACATGGACCAGTAAAAATACGGAGGGAGTATTACTTTTAATGAGGTTTATTTGAATCTATTTCAAAAATGAAAATTCATCGAGCTAAGGAATATATCTTTACTTGTATTGTATTCTATTTTTAATATGACTTAATAATATTATTTTTAATTAAAATGTGACTTCGCTTATAAAAATTTCTGTGTACGCCACTGATGCTATAGTTATGTAGATATTAGTAATATATACATTATTTATGAGGAAATTTATGTTACAACGATATTAGATATTTTAAATTTTTATCTTGTATAGATAGGAATATATGATGGTTAACTTTACATTGTTGTTGAGCTGTAATATCAGTTGAGTTTCATTATTTTTTAAAAATATTCGTCAGTTTATAGAATTTATTTATTTTTCAAAAGATTTAAAAAATCAAATCTCAAAATTCCAAAATAGCTTCAGACTTTATTTTGACCCAAAATATGAACGTTTAGACTCTGGTTGTTATCAAATCTATAAACCAAACTAATAAAATATGAGTTTTTCAACCTTGAGTTTTTCTTGGGGGGAGGGGGTTCAGATTTTTGGGTTTTATCGATAAAATATTCATACAAATATATAATTAACTCGTGCTTCAAATAGTTTTTTAGTCCTACCAAAATATAACTATATAAGGTGCCTCTTAAGAAAATAGAGTAACAATAAATATGAGGTGAGTTATGACACTAAAATATTCAACATAAAATAAATATTATAAATTAATAAGTCATAATGAAGATGATCATAATTTAAAAGTATTAAAGCATGCTAAAATAAGTCTAATAAGTATTAATTACATGACTAAATATTAAAGAAACATTAAAATTAAGTAATGTATTTTTAATTATCTAAATCAATGTAAACTAAGAACAGATAGTCAACATTATTGTCATTCTTAGTGTTGAATTGATTTTTTTTTGTTAGCATTAGTGTTGATTCGATTTTCTTATTTGCGCTTTATTAGAGTTACTAATATCTATGAACTATAACTTTTATTGAACCATTCAAAACTTTAAGTCTCAAACTTGAAATAACATGTTAAAAGATAAAAAAAATTAAAAAATATTAGAAATATTTACAAATTATATAAAAGTAAATACTTTTATTTATCAGATAAATTTAAAAAATTATATATATAATGTCGAATTGGTTTAATCTCGGGTTGACTTTTTTTTTTAGTTAAAACCAACTCAAATATAGTCACATTTTTTTGCAATATCAAACCAAGTCAAACAAAATTACTAGTCGAATTATTTTTTCCGATGTGACTCAATTTGCGATTTGATTTGATTTTCGATTCAATTTTGTTCATCCATAGTTGAGACTATTTAAGCATTTCAGAACTTCCCCAAAATACCACCGTTGAGAGTATTTTAATGTTTCAAAAATTTCTCATAATTAATTTTATATTACTAATACTTGCGTAACTATGGTCATGACCCTTAAGAGTATAAATTCTATTTCATGTTTGCCTAAAAATCATAAAAATGAAATGGTAAATAAATAGCAAGTTTTTTGGAACAAGTCTAGCAAAAAAGAAATAGCTAGTCATTCTAGAATATGGGTCGTTTAGTAGAGTGTATAAGAATAATGTTAAATAAAGTGTATTAGTAATGCTTGTATTAGCAATGCATGTATTAGCTATGCTTCCATTAATTATACATAGATTATTTTTATGCATTGTTTGGTTTGATGCATTAAAAATAACATGCATTGCATAAATAAATTATTTACAAAGATACCCTCCACTATTATGATGGAAAAGATGTAAAAAGAAATTTGAGGGACAATTGATTCTTTAATTGAGCTAATGCATACATTATAACCATTGAATTGCTAAAACCTAGAAATAAAATATTTACTATATATTAATACTCTGTTTAAGGGTTTATCTAAAACAAAATGACACTATTTGACAATAATGTGGATGGCGTGTTGGTTAACTGTTCAGTTTAAGTGTTTGGGATTGCGGGTTCAATCCTCTATCAAAGCTTTTTTTGCAAAATATTTTACTCATATTTAAAAAATGTGGTTAAGTAGTCTTGAACCCAAGACCTCCTTTAGCTTAAAAATAATTTAAACCAATGAGTCAAAGATATAATTTATTATAAATGCGATAGTTATATTTTTAACTTGCTTTCTATAAATACCGACACCGCTAACTGAAGATTCTGCGTATGTCACTGTCTAAAAATTCATGGTATTAGTAATACACACCTTAATACACAATAGAGTGTATAACTAATGATTAGAAAAGAGTATCAAACAAGGTACTAGTAATACACAAGTATACTCTACCAAACGATTAACTGATTAAATAACGATGAGAAGAATCATTTAGGAGTGTTCTAATCTAGGTAGCATAAAGGCCAATTTAGGAAGAAAATTAGATATTATAATTGTCAAATTTGCGTTGTTGCTGAGTCTGTTATAAGTCAAGTTTCATTATTTTTAAAAAAAATATGTCTACTTATAAATCTATCTATTTTCCAAAAGATTTTAAAATCAAATCTTAAAATCCCAAGAACACTTCAGATTTCATTTTGACCCAAAATATGACCGTTGAGACTATTCAAAACTCGCCCCAAAGTTTTGTACTTAGATAAAAGTCTCCTATCTATTAATGATCACAACTAATTCATATGTACGTTTTCCCTCTCTTTTTATTGATTTGTGTTTGGTTAAAACTAGTGTATTGAATTAATTGATAATGAATGATATCTCTTTACATATACATGATTAACAATTATGTTTGTTTGGTACGATTGAATACTCTTAATAATTTTTAGAATTTAAGAGTTGTTTGGTAGCTAGTTAGAATTAAACATGTATTAGTAATATAAAGATTAATTATAAGTGAATATTATATATTATTTTATGCATGTATTAGTTACAAAATATTCAACCATCTCTAATACCTACATAAAATAATACATAGAATCCCTCATAACTTATGCATATATTAACTATGCAAGTTTTTAAATTGTAAACCAAACACCGTATTAATTTTATACATGAATAATCTACCTTCTAAACATTTACCCAACATGACATTACTTGTGGAGAATTTAATACCTACAAAACTCATTTCAAACCAGCTATCAAACAACCCATAAGGTTATTGTTGGTATGTGACAAAAGTTTGTAGCCAAGTTTCAAATTTGGCCAATTATATTCGGAAGTGAAATATAAAAAAATAAATATACACTATTATGAATAAAAAAAAATGTATGTCAGGCATTAATAAACAAAAAACATACAGTTATTGCCAATTATTTTGATGGATGATTACTTATGTCAATTTCTTAAAGTTTTTTTTTTTCTTAAATTTATTAGTGTTCAATTTAGCACCAGCTACCCCTCAATATAAAAACATAGAAGATAAACGATTAACCTTTTCAAATAGAAACAGGCCACTTTGCTTAGACTATGCACTTTCAAAGTGAAAACTCCTCATGGGGAAGTTTATGTTCTATGCACCAACAAAATTTTACGCTATCAGGTTAAGTTGATTTACATTAACAAGTAACTCTTCCTATCAAGCCTAATATTGTAATTCGGATAATAAAGCAATGACATGCTATAACTAAAATCACACTGGTGTAAAAAAGATTTTACAATTCATTGTATACAACTTCAACACTATAGTTAAAGTCAAGGATAAGAGGAGCAGCCGCGTTCACGGCCTAAATACCATTTCTGCCCCTGATAGGGTTAAAGCTGGTTCAATGGAGTACCCACTCGAAAATGGTCTAATCTCTAACTGCTCAAGTTCGGTTGGCCTTGTGTTCCAGGATGAGAAAGTACCATTTGGAGGGTCACTGAGTTTGCTGGCTTTTACAGCATCTACAATATTAAGAGTTTCATAGGCCAGTCCTGCAGCAAATCAACAAGGTTTACATGAATCCCACTCAATGTTATACTAAATGCAAACTATTTAACATTAGAAGTCACAAATTGAAGAGAATATGTCATTTAACCAATG